>JAOTQJ010203737.1:6862-19664 GCA_025642045.1 Solanum sejunctum | reverse complement strand
TCTAAGTGTTTAATTATGCTATTCTATAACATAATTTCTTCATCTACAATGAACATGAGTAGCTATATCCACACTAGGGTTGTGAGAACTATGAAGAACTAACAAAATGAAACCTAGATAATACATAATTATCCTTAGAAAGTGTGCATGTGTGCATTAATTATCTCTTCGATTAGTATGCTTTTTAACGGTGGCTATTGTTAGATAAAGGGGTAATGGATGTGATATGGGATAACTAATAGGATTATTATGATCCCTCTCTTCTAATCAATCTGAATGGATCAAGGAATGGTTGTACTATGACAAAGGTAAGGTTTGGTAATGCAACACTATAGGGATGGATCAAATCACGTAGTGAAAATTGTTTAATGCCTAAATCAAAGGGTTAGGTAAATATAACTTAATAGTTCTATATGCTACACACTAGAAAAGGTTATGATTACCTAGCTAACTGAGTTAGGAATTCATGGGGAACACTGTACCCTAGTTACTTCTCTCACCCATTTCACAACAGTTGCACTTGCCAATTTGATTCAAGTTTAGGTTTATTTCTCATATTTTACAAACACCCCTTTCAGGAAATAAGTAGATCAATCCAATCTAATCACTCATAATTATTCCTATTCTAGACCTTATTCCTCATGAGATTGAACCTAACCGTTGTTAAGTTCTATATTTTACAACTATCATTTATACCTTAATTAAGAGGTTAGTTTCGCTGAATTAAACTTTTGCACCATTGTAGGGGAATATGACTTTTATACTGTCTTGATTAGGGGAATTTGTAAATTAATCCTTATTTTATATTTTTTCTTGTTTTTGTTTTGTTTCAGCATATAGGTGTAGTGTATGCCCAATACTCATAGTCGAGGCAATCCCTTGACTTTGTTTGACCTAAAGATCCAGAGAATATTAAGAAGAATGGCCCAAGACAACATGAATAACATTGCAAATAATGCTGCAAACATTGCACTCAATATGAAAAATGATGACACACCACCACTTGAGGATATGAATCCACAGCCACAGGATCTTCAAGTTGCTACTAATACATGAAATCGATGCATGCCTGACTCTATGATGGTGTATGTCACTAGAGCTATTGTGTTACCTCTTATACCAGATGACCAAAGTTTTTGTATCGAGTGGGTTACTACAAATGTTATAGAATAAAGGGTTGTTCAAGGGCTTACCATTATAGGATTTACATAACCATTTACACAATGTTGTGTTCATCTATAAGAGTATGATAGGAAATCAGAAGCTATCCATAGATGCCATTGGGATCTATGTCATTCCCTTGTCTCTCATGGGCAAAGCGATAGTATGGCTATCTGAACTCCCACAAGGTTCTATCACCACATGGGTGAAAATGTAAAAATCCTTTATGGAGAGGTATTTTTTGAGGTCATAGAAGTTGAATTTGACGGATCAAATCGATAACTTTGAACAATTATGGGGTGATTCAATAAGTAGTAGATAAGAGTGGTTCGCAAAATGCTTGAGCAGTGCTTTACACCATGAGATTGTTGATGATTCCTTGATGGAGATCTTCTATCAGGCCTTAGATGATAGTTTGAAAGTTGTGGTCGATACCATAACTTGAGGCTCATTCTTAGATTGCCCATTTCCTGTTGTAGTTGAATGACTAGAGATGGTAGCAAATGTGGGTTACTAATGAAGAAAAGTCAGGAATGAGTGAATGAAGTGAATCATTAGACACCATGAGAACCCATGTTTGAATAGCCATATTATGATGAGGATTCTTGCTTTATGATTGATCAGATGAGGGGTTCTCAAACCAATCGCCAAGGGTCTAATTAGGACTATTGGCACCAAGGTCAAGGGAATTAAGGTTGACACTTCAATAGAGACAATGCCTATAGAGACAACAATCGAGGATAATATTATGCTAGAAATAGGGGACAAGACAAATATGGTGATTAAGGATGCAAAGATGGGTATAGGAATGGTCTATATGTGCCACCATATAATTGTAACTCTGAGTTGTTAGTTTAAGGATTGAGGTGATGTTTGATAAATTGTTGAAAAAGGCTGATGCGCAGGATAAGACCTTGAAGGGAATGAAAGCTAAAATTTTACGTATTTATCAAAAGATCGAGTCTCATTCTATGGACATTAAGTAGCTGGAGCAACAATTTGGGCAAATATCCACATAGTCGAACCAGCAGGGTATATTGCCAAGCAATACAGTGCAAAATCTAAAGAATGATGGGCAGCGCATGGTAGTGACAATACGAGGTGGTAAGCAGACTATCAACCAACTAATGCTAGTAGGTGATGATGAGTTTGCAAGAAGGTCGTGGAAAGCAAAAATGCAGAAAATGGAGATGAAATAGCCAAAGATGCATGAGCGATGAGGTGGTAATACCAAGGAAATTGAAACCCATACTTAGGCCTCCACTTTCTTTCCCTTAGAGACTCAAGAAAAAGGAGAAGCAAGGTAAGTTTCAGCACTTCATTTCCAAGTTGAAGCAATTGACTATCAACATTCCCTTCATTGAGGCATTGGAGAAAATGCCCGAGTATGCCAAATTCACGAAGGACCTAGTGATGAAGAAGAGTACGGTGAGCCAAGATCTCTCACAAGAGCTCCATCATTGTAGAATTATTGCATCAAGGTCCTTAGTGCAGAAAAAAAAGCACCCCGAAGCTTTCACACTACCTTCATCCAATGGAGATATCAACTTTGCAAAGGCATTATGCGACTTAGGAGCCAACATCAACTTAATGCCTCTTGTGGTGTCCATGAAATTAGGGCCCCTACAAAAATAAGCATGCATTTGTTTATGGGTGACAGGACAATGAAGAAGCCTATGGGGATACTGTATGACATCCAAGTCAAAGTGGAAAAAATTATATTCACTACAGACTTTTGATTTGGATTGTGAGGTTGACTTCGAAGTCCTAATCTTCTTGGGAAGGCCATTCCTAGCCACTAGATGAGCACTAGTGGACATGGAGTCAAGTCAACTGACGTTTAGATCGAATCACGAAGAAGTCATTTTCAACATTCATCAGTCCATGATAAAACCTAAGGATCTAAAGGTAGAAGGATGGCCATTCATGAAGTATGAGTAACCAAGTTATCTAGGTCATGCAGGGACACTAAATAGGCGCTACTTGGGAGACAACCCAAGATATTTGATGGAACTTATACATATTTATTTTGGATTTGCCTTTTGAACTCGTAGGTATGTAATTTTCTTGATTTTGATTTAAATTTGGACACATATATAGGAAGATTGTAGGGTAATAGATTATTTGGTTGACAATGTGCAAGAAAAGGGTTAAGGAAACAAACTAGTATAAAAAGGGAGAAAAGTTGGTTTTATGATTGGTTCTATGAGCCGTTGTTTATACCGCGACCCAGATACTAACTTGTAGAACCATTTTCAATGAGAAACAATTATTGCAATCCAGTCCAAGAGCCAACTTTATGGTTTGTAGATACAACAATGAGCTGTGAAAGGGGTTTGTTCACCCCAGGAAATGTTCTATAATTTTACCACGTGTTGGGGGAACTTACAACCTAACCTATGAGTCGTATGTTAATATATAACCTGTAGGATAATTCATAAGAACCAAGGTATAATTTATGGGATTTGAGACTATGAGACTAGGTCTTATGGGCCACAAACATTCTTAAGGCCCATAATCGGGGTTTCATAGGATCAAAGACCCACTTAAACCCGACCTAATAAATGAAATAAAAAAGGGGGTAATCAAATTACCCCTTACTTTTCCCTTATTTTCAAAAAATATCCAAGACTCCTTTCCTTCTTCCCCAAGTCCCACCAAAACTGACTTCCACCACCATATTTTTTGGCCATATTTTGGCCGAATTTCGTTTACCTACACTCTATTCCGATCTGACCTAGGGCTCAAATTCTTAGGTTTTCCTTGTTGATTTCTTGACTATTTACTTAATATTTCGCTATGTTCTCATCTTGTAATTTCAATTATTTGTGACAAACTTATTTTAGTAGTTTAACACACAATTGAGGTTAAGTGGATGTTGCTTCTCGCCTTAATAGATGGTGATGCCTGAGAATGAAGTGTGTTATATTTTTGGCACTATTTGATTTCTTGTATTGATCTTGTACCATGTACATGAATGTGAGTTTCATTGGTTGAAATCGTGCAATACCTTGTCGAATGAGTTAAATTTGTTTTGATAAGATAAAAATGACTTAAATAATGGGATGATAAAATTTATTAAATTGGACATGAAACAAGTTTGTGTTGTTATTAGAAATCATGAAATCACTTGTCCTCGAGTTATACTAAACTACCTTGTTACATGAATTAAAAAATAGCTTGCTAAACTATTGGTCATACAATGGTTGACGTGATGTTTACATGTTGAATTGATGATTGAGCAGTAGGACATTTACTCAAACATGTTTAGGTGTTGGGTTAATTGGTAAACAATTTGGAATGCACTAAATACTTAGTGAATGTACTTGACTTGGTTTAGGTGCCATTTCTTCGATGATGGTTGATTTTGGTGTGCCCTGTCACTATACCCTAGTCATTATTCTTGTAAAGTCGTAAAAATTAGCTTGATTAGGATTTGACTGTGGTTTTTGGTTGAAATTAACTAATGGAATTGTATTGGTGACCTTAGAAAACTCAAGGTGTTGTTTTTTAACAACACGAGGGTCTTATACGGACCATAGTTGCCCTTCTAAAGTTGAAATTAGAAATTTGGTTTTTCTAAGATGTCATCAGATGAACCTACTTATGGGTCCTATTCTAGACTAAGGCCTGTAAGTAGGGTTCATACATTTCTTATCTGCATCAATTGAAGTATAGCATTGTACTTTCTACTCAGTCTACAGCTAGTGTATCTACAAGCCATAATTGGTTAAGTAATTACATTTCCTGTAACTCAACCTACTGTACCGTATTTTGTATGGAGGCCTTCTATGTCCCATAATTTACCTTACGACCCGTAGGTGATCCTTCGTAGGTCCTTCTATCTAGATATTTATAAACATTTTCTTTTTCTTTGCTATGTTTGTAGGACTCACATATACTTGTATTTTGTTGATCCCATGTACAGTGGATCCTAAACAAAAAAAGGATGAGATATGGGCCCTACAGACCCTAATATCTGACGAGCCTTCAAACACCAAGGTCAGTCCACAAGCCAGCTGAATAGTAGAGGAGCTCAATGTCTATCTATATAAGGGCATTGAGCGGTAACACACTAGGACAACATCTAGATAGTTAGTGCCAGCCCAGACACAATCTAGAGTTGCTCGGCCTCCCTATTCTAAGAAGGAAGGTGCTCATCAGAGCAGCTCTATTCAGATAATGGACTCTGGCATTGGACTCGATCAAGGAGAAGTGATGTGATGACTTTGGTTTAGGTGAGGAGTTAGGTTCTGAGTCAACTGAGCCCACCCTAGCACCAACTGCTCCTCTAGCTACATTGATTAGTTGGTGGTGTGTCCTGGGTATGCAGCGCATATACAAGGAGGACATCCAGCATGACCGGGGTTGACATACCCATACCATAGTTGAGGAACCTCGAATTGTTACATTGGAAATTGAATGTGCTTCTATATTCAGGGACGCTATAGCCCATTACAGATTGGATTGGTTAGCATCCCCATCCAGGAGGTACTCCTTAGCCCTTATACGTGATTTTGATGCTTCATATGTTGCGAACATAATGGAATCAACCCCAAAGAAAAAGAGGTTTCTTACACTTTACAGGTTGATATAGATAATTGTAAGAGGAGTTCCTATCAATAGATTTGAGATCACCATCTATTGATTCCTATTTAGTCCCGAGTATGAGGAACCCATGACCATAGCAGAGTATGATTAATGATTGAGGTAGATAAAGCATCGAGGTTTGAAGAGAGATAAGGCCCAAAAGATTGTTCAGATGAGGTGGATCACCAAGCACATAGCTGAGCTAAGCCAGGACCCTAATTGGGTATCCAGTTTTGTGCAATCAGGAAGGCCTCTCTTAGCTTCACTAGCAAGTTCTGGTGGGCTATTGTACATTCGTGGATCTGACCTACTCAGGAAGATAATACTTTGATGTCAGACTATGCAATTTTGGTTGCCAGTATCATTGCTAGCTATGATATAGATTGGGCTTGTTTGATTGCAGAGGAAATACACAAGAAGGCCATAAAAAGATCCACCTCCATCCACGTATTATGCTTTATCTACTATTTATGTATAGTGGCAGGGTTGGAGATTTAGCATACTATGGACACTATGATATTGTGGTTTAGAGGACGTTGACACCAGCTTGATGATGGCTAAAGAGGAATTATGTGGCCCTTTAGCAAGCGTCGTTTCCTCCTATTCAACTACTCGAGATGTTCGTTGAGGTATGACAACCTGAGCATCCGATGTCTACTACTATTGCTCCAGAGATAGAGGGGCCTCTACATATAGATATATAGAGAGAGATGGGGCCTACTACTACTTCTAAGCCTAACTAGAGGCTATTCTTACATACCCTTCTTCCATTTCATGGTATACATATTTGTGGAGCTGATTCAGACTCTAGTATAATGACAGGTTTGCACTGAGTCCCAATTGACTCAGTTATCGTAGAAGATCAGTCTTGGTCCATAAGGCCATTTCAGATGCTGAGGAGCATATGCAGATACACCTTATGGACACTTTTAGGAGAGACTTGTGTCGTTTCATGGTTATGTAGATGCTTTTGAGAGGTGAGTGGAGCAGAGACTCAAATAAAACCAGCCTACTGATGTTACCACTATTCAAACGGAGATCCAATAGCTCCGTATTGAGATGATAGCAGCAGCATCAACACTGCTTGTAATTCCTATGCCTGAGACTACTATTAAGAGATTTTTTAACTTGTTTCCTGAGGAGCTATCTCTCTATGCCTCTAATAAGGGGCCTCATCTTCGTGATGATGATTCAAAGATGTGAGATGAAAGGATAAGAGGTTAGAGATAGAGCGTGTAGCAACTACCACATTAGCCTCGATTGCAGATGAGACGGCCAGGCAGATGCAAGAGCAAGAGTTGGTGAGGGGTGTTAGACCCTCTAGATATGCCACTATTGAGGATACCACCTAGCCTGGTAGTGATGCACAGATGGAGACCGATGCTTAGGCACCCAAGTGTGTCCTTTTTGACACCAATATTAAATTTTTGTCTTATTTTGTTGCATTAAGGACAATGCAAATGATTTTTGATGGGATGTGGATAGCTATAGGCCTCTGCGAAGTTGGAGTAACCATGGCCTATAACTATCATAATTTTTGAGTCTACAGGTTTTTCTTGCCTATGCTTTTTCTCTAAGGACATCCATTTTTTGTTGAACTGCCATGTTGAGGACATGTAAATAGTATTAGTAGTATATTCTACGAAAATCTGTGGCATATGTTAGTTTTGCTAAAAATTGATACCACCAACTTTTTTTTATTAATGATGTGTTGTTAGGTAGTTTTGACAACAACCATGTGAAATCAATGACTAATAGTGTTTGTTATGATTATTTAGGACTTAATAGGGATAAAATGCATGATATGAGAGTATAGGTTGACAATGTAATCATTTCCAAGTGTGTGTGAGCTTTATTGCATGATTTTATAATGTGTTTCAATTCAGAACTTGCCTTTTTACTCTGACTGAGGCTGTACTTTAGTTGGTTAGGAAAGGATCATAGGCCATCATTTATATTAGTCCACTTAGCTAAATAACTAATCAAATGCTTAATATATCCTTTGATCCTAATGTTTGAGCCTTACATGTACCTTTTCCTTATAGACACAAGAGTAACCAAGGGTTTTTTGACTATGTATACTTATATCAGTCATGGTCCTTCCTTGAAATATTATGCACCTCCACTCAGGCTAAAATCCTAAGTTGAGAATGGTTACCAAAAGTGGCCTTGTTCATATGTTGGATATTATACACCTCAACTTAGGCGATTCGCCTAAGTTGAGGGTGGCTGTTGCAAGGAAACCACACCAAACGGGGAAGGAAGCTAGTGATGCAAATAAAAAAGGGAAAATCTAAAATAGGTGCAAGAAAACCAAACAGATGCCTAAATTTTGAGCTAAAAAATTAAAAATTCAGAAATAAATGACAATGAGATGGTGACTCAACCTAGGAATATTTCAGCTCATCTAAATTAGCATCTAAAAGGATGTCTACCTAGTGAAATGGTGACTTATCGGAAAGGGCATTATCAGCAGTGTTAAGCCATAACTACTCGCAGTGGAAAAGTTATTAAAGGCACTAGACCATTTTATTATCGATGATTGTTTAGAAGAAGTGGAAGAAAAAGAAGATGTAATTGTGGTGGAATATGATGAGGATGAAGCTCAAGTTATAAGTGATGATGTTCATGATAATTCGAAGAGTAATAAGCAAGAGAAGAGTGGGGATAATGCAGCAAAAGCGAAGAACACTCTCACCGAAAATTCAAGTCCAGCTGTGAGGCCGAAAACGCCTCATGTCAAAGTGAATCCTTCATCCCCATAAAGGTTGAAGAATGACAAGACCCAAGCATAGGGCCTAGACATGATTGGTGAATAGAGAATCTGAAGGAACACCAAACATGCCTCATAGCATATCATTACACTTCCTTGATCGCGGAAACAATATAAAATAAAATAAAGAAATATAAACAAGGGGAATTGGGACTAAGGGAGAGAGGTAAAGATTTATACTTAAATAGGTTGAATATCATAAGTGAGTTAAAGCTCAATCATAATACATAACATGTCCAACAACACCTCTACTATATAGATAAGAGCGAGGGCCAAACAAATAACCGGTCTTACCCTCATAGTTAATACATACATAAAAGAAGATAGTCTTAGAACATACCATGAGATCATAAACAACGTCCTCAGAATGGAGGACTCACCAACAAGCTTGAGTGAAACCGTACTAGCAATGTGGGGGGAGATGCTCAAGCGGGACTCTAGTTACTACTTGGTGATATCATGTAGGCATATATTTGAATTTACTAAGTATGTGGGATGCAATGAAACAAGAAATAGGCACATAATTAAAATGCATAATTAGGCAAAAAAGGAGTACATAGCAATATGACATGCATGTATGATGGTTAAAGTAAAACATGCTTGAAAATAGTCATACTTACATAGCTTACTAATACAATAATGTGACATGATTAGATCATCCAAATACCTTATACTAGAGGGTGAGGGATATATCATAGGTCATAACCCCTTCTAATAGGTAATGGGTAGCACATGAGGGTAAAGAGATAGCATGGTTCCTAACCCCTTCATGTGAGCTACATGGCATAACCTCTTAAGAGTATATTGCATAACCTCAAAAAGAGGACATAACCTCATCAAGAGTACATAACCTCATCAAGAGTACTTAACCTCAACAAGAGTATCATAACCTCAAACATGAGTACATTGATTCTTACATGAGGGTAAGGTGTACAACATAGCTCATAACCCCAACGTGTAGGAATTGGTCTTGCACTAGAGGATAAAGTATATAGCATGTTCATAAACCCTTCTACTAGGTTTCACAATTTGCAAAGGCATAGGTCTTAGAATAAATACTCAATAACTCATCACAATCCATAAGGACATAACCACATGAGAACCCACCAATTCACCTGCAATAACATATGTGCTTTACATGCTTTAAACACTTATATATAGCTCTCTTTAATTATTATATAGAAACTCAACTCGTAGTGCATGCATTGGACCAACAATTCCTCAAGAACCCTAACCTGGACATTTTATGAAACACTTGGCGGGTATGTAGTGCTAGTGTAAAACCATGAAATTTAAGAGTGAAAATATGCATTTAAATCCCATGTAAAACCATTAATCAACACTTTTTAACACCCTCAAATAACATGCGTCAAGACCCTTCATAAAATCCAACATTAGATGCAAGATTTAGAGCTCAAAACATGCTAAAATAACCATAACTTCATGAACTCAAATCACTGTGCTGTAAATTTCTTAATATACAAATCCCACATGTAAAATCAACTTTAAATCATGAAATATTAGTAAAAAGGAGGCTTGGGCACCATGGGTGAAAGTACCCAATGGTTGAAACCCACATACCTTAGCTTTGGAGAAGTTCTTGATGAAGATTTAAAATGAAGGCTTGAAGCTTGAAGAAAATTCTTAGATCCAGAAGAGGTTTTTAGACATGAATTAAGGAGTGAAAAATTTGTCCAAGTGTTTGTGTTAGTATTGTGGAATGTTTAGGATGATATGAACGTGAAATAAGACTAAGTATAGGTATTTTCAAGTATGGGAACCCCTAAGACATAGACTTAAAAGTCTTGGACCAAAGTAAACAAATAAAAAATAGGACCAAAATAACCCTGCTCTGCGTCATGGAAATGATGCAGATTATTCACTGGAATTTGCATTTCTACACATATGAATTCTACGAAAATGGGTATAAATTCTTCATCTGAACTCAGAATGAGGTGATACCAAGTGCGTTGGAAAGCTAATTCAAAGATATCTAATTTTGTAGGTCATGGCCCATACATTTATTTGTGTGCTAAGAGATATGCCCCTTTAAAGTTGACCCTCCTAAATTGTGTTTTTGTGATTTTTGGATTTTGATACGGTTGCTCAAAAATTCGGGTTGGACCCATTCCCCACTCAATTTTGCCCTCTGAATAAGAATATAAAGTTGTATTTTTGAAATAACTATCAAATTTTTAGATATATAGAAATTACGATTCCAAACACTTCCAAGGTACATGTTTGGGCACTTTTTGGGTCATTTCAATATCTCATGATCGAGAATATTCATCCCCAAATGTCAAAGAAACATGCATAAGAAGAGTGATCATGAAAAAGTCAGCACCAACAAGAATGCAACAATATATTTAAAATATTAATTTCAAAACATCAACATAAGTGTCAAAAATCATCATGAACTTGTTAATAAAAACATAGATGTATGCGAATGACATAGGGGCTGAAACATAAAATCATGAAAAAGGACTTGACATGTCATCATAAGCTTGAATAGAATGAAAGAGATATGGATATTATTTCTTCATGCCCTCTTCTCGAGAGACACTTTCAACTAGACGAACCTTCCAAATGGCCTTAACGAACACCACATTATTATCAATCAACTTTAAACACTCACACCAGCCATTTAGTACCAAAAGTCACCATATCACCCTTGGGAGAAAACCTCCTCTCTACCATTCCTCACAAAGAACCCCAACTATTATCAAGACGAAAATCAAAGCCTCACTTAACTAGACCCCTTTAACCATAGAAGATTCAGAACCATCAAAGCCACTACACCACCATTCTAAACCTCACCCAACCTGGTCAACTAGTGAACTCCTCCAACCACCTTGTTACCACCCCAAGGTCTCCACTTTCCATAATCAACAAGCAATCTCACCTCCTCCGAATTCAGAACATCACCCTCAAATGATTCACAAGATCCTCATCACTCTCGAAAACAATCAACACATCATCATCTGGGGCCCATATAACATGACAACGTAGGGATTAAAGACTCTATTCACGAGACCTACATGCCTTAAGATAAGAAACAGACTTGCCCCTTCACAACAACCTTACAAGCCCCAACTCAAGAATGGGTTATTAGAGAGTTAGAATCTAACCCTATGGGCTCTACTATCAATGGAGACACAACATGCATACAATAAATACATCCCAAGTATAATCATCAAAATTCACTACATCTAATCCAACAAAACCATAAGTCAAGACCCAAATGCAACATGACCACGGAACAATTCTCACAAACATTTCTAGCAATAGAAGATTCACTAATGAGATATACACTAAAGGTCCACATAATCATCTGGAACACACATGAAGCCTAGTATCAACAAAATGGAAACCTTAACTTATCGGTAGCAACATCGGGCGCCTCATTCACTTCTTGCCTCATTTGAAATGCATAGAAACGATTACATTTTAAATTACCCCCTTGATCAACATACCTACCTTGGACCTCCACATGCCCACCTTGACCTTGAGGACAACCTTTGTTGTTCTTGTTCCGTACATAAGGGAAATTAATAAGCTTGTGACCTTCTTTCCCATACCCGTAACATGCCATTGAATCCTTTAAGCATTTGCCATAATGATACCTTCCACATTGTGGGAACCTAGGCAAACTCATCCCACCAACTCATCCATGGAACCTTGGGTTTGACACCCCATTCTTAGCAACACTCTTACTTGGAGCACCGCCGAACTCTAGATCTTGGGATCCATTTACAAATCGAGACCTCTTGGCCTCATTACCCCTTCTTTTCCTCAATTTCTCCTGCTCTATTTATTTGGCATAAGTCATCAAGAGGGACAAATCCATGTCTTTAATCAACATAGTGGACCTACATTTTTCACTCACCAAATCGGAGACACCCACCATGAACTTGTTCATCCTAGCCCTTAGGCCAGCAACCAAGTGAAAGGTATACCTAGAGAGTTGGTTGAACATGATAGCATACTCCCTCACACTCATAGACCCTTGCTTCAAATTCATAAATTCCATCATCTTAGCCTCCCTAAACTCAAGTGGGAAGAATCAATTGAGGAAAGCCGCCTTAAACTCCTCCCACAGAACCACACTATTGTTTCCCCTCTCCTCCTTCCATTGAGTAAACTATATGTGTTCTATCCCCTTGAGTTGGTAAGCGACCAACTCCGGCTTGTCTTCTGATCTAATGCCCATGATAGCCATTACCTTATAAATCCCATCAATAAACTCTTTTGGGTCCTCATCTACCTTTGACCCATAGA
>JAOTQJ010203726.1:0-19666 GCA_025642045.1 Solanum sejunctum | reverse complement strand
ATATATCCACCATGTTGGACAGAACGTACATGATAAAGATTCTTATTTTGATGAACAATTATTGCATGAATTACAAGACAAGCATGTTATGATAAATTATAGGCTCTCAAGCATGTATTAACTCATGAAAAGTTTCTATAATTTGTAACTAGAATGTTGAGTTCTTATACTATACACTACCCTCCTGTGAGTGAATAATATCTATATGAAGGGGTCAAGTATGACAACTATTTTATGCTTATGTACAAACTAAAGCTCACTAGAAAGGGTCAAATATATTACAATCTCTACCTCCTGTGTAATGCAATGCCTACTAGAAGGGATCAAGTTTATAATAAGTTTTTGCCCTCTAGTATAAGGTATATGCGCACATGCAGGGGTCAAGTATATGAATGAGGTACTCTTGCCATGTTATCATGTTTTTACAAGTCATACAAGTTATGATTAAATTTATGATTATTTCAAGTATTTAGTAGACTAGACTTAGCACCAAAAGAGGCTTAAGGTTAGGTTCGACCCAAGGAGTCCATATATAAAGTCTTGGTCTCTTAATAATCTGCCATCATATGTTTATATTATTTTCCTAATCAGGCTTGATTAGTAAATCTAACTATGTCAGGTTACCCATTATATGGGGTCAAGTTCGGTTTACCTTGGCATTTAGGCAACTCCTTTATTCTATGTGGAGTGAATATCAGGATTCCAAGTAGTATCTTGCTTGATCTTATATGTATTTTAGGGTATATTCCCACATATATACAATATATTATGGAAGTTCGACTATTTCCATGCATGTTTTAAATTAAGCATTTATCATACGTATCATATTGAGCTTAGGTCTATGAAAATAATTACACATCTTGATTATCATGTCTTATATCTTTTGTTATATTGCACCCCGCATACTTAGTACATTCTAAGTACTAATCCATACTTCTTCGCCAGCTCACGGAGAACATCCACTTTACTTTCATGCTTTTCTTAAGACATGTCTATTTTGGAATTATATCTTTATGGGTGAGCCCAAGAGATGTCTTGGCCCCCATTCCACTCTTACAAGAGGTGTTGTTGGATATGGGTACTCGTGTATTGAATGTGGATCGTACTGTGTTTTGTGTAATTGTGGAAGACTTCCCCTAGTCCCTTTTTCTCTTCTATGCTTGGTGTATGTTGATAATGAGATAGAAGTCCCATGCCCCTAAAACATCCTCATAGCTTGAGTCCAAAGTCCTACTTCCCCTAGAATTATTTGTTACTTGCTTGTTGTTTAATTATGCTTCTACAACTAATGATGTGCAATGATACGCTAAGAGGCTTTTTTGTGTTTTCTTCGAGTTTTCTATTCGTCGTGTAATATGTAGGACCTAGGCTTGGGTTGTAGCAGAGGGTTAAGTTAGTAAACCAGTGCTGAAAAGTAAGAGAAGTTGATTCTACAACAAGTTCTATAAGCTCTAGTTTATACCATGACCCATACACTGACTCGTGAAATCACATCTAGTAAGAAATGTTTTGAGCACACTAGGACATAAGACAACTTTACAACCCGTCAATAAAACTACGGGTCATGACTAAGCTGATAGACCATAGTAAGATTTCTAAAACTTGCTAACTGTTGGGGCCATCTATGATCCATCTTATGGTTTGTATGTCGATCTATGTGTTGTATATGAAGTTATAGCATCAATATTTCTAAACTAGGATTTAGGAAACCACGAAACAATGGTTGACAGGCCATAAAATGTCTTACGATCTATAATCGAGCATTTGTGTGACCTAAAGCCTACTTAAACCTTACCCAACTAGTTGAATAAAATAGAGGGGCCAAATATTTGCCCCTTATTTGTTCCCAAATGCCAAAATACCTAAACCTTTCTCCTCCCCCAACAATCTCTCCATCATCCCGACCACCACCATTATTTTTCTGACAGAAATTATTGACATCTTTGGCTCACCTAGGGTTCTAATTTCTCGTATTTCTCTTGCAAGTTTTTGACTATTGGATAAAAATTTGTTATGTTCTTGACTTGAATTTTTAAATTTTACCATAAATTGTGCCAATAGGTTGAGACATTATTGGGAATGATATTCTGATGTTTATGTTCTTATATTGGCGTTGCCTATACATCAGGTGTATTACATGCTTAGAACTAATTGTTTAATTGCATTGAACTTGAATCGTGCATATGTCGGAACAATGAAATTAATTTAAATTAACTACAAAGTATTAGTACCTTATTGTTTGAAATCATGTATCACTTGTCATTGGAATTATATTGAATCAATCAATTGTAATTGACATGTAGGTATGCGTCCTGAATGATGGGTTCATGATAGCATGTTACATTATGTGTCCAATGGTGGTCAAAGTGATATGTGTATGTTGAATTGATACTTGAACAAGGTAGATTAATGATTCGTACAGGTATGGTGTTGGGTAACTAGGTGATAATGGGTGATGGGATGAATTGAGTGCCCAGATTTGCTTTAATGCTATTTGAATTGCTATACCTTGTTGTATGATTGTTGGTTGAAAATTAACTGAGCGAACCCCATATGGTTGCCTAAGAAGACCCATGTTTCTGCTTTTTCTATAGCACAATGGTCTTCTATGGCCCGTGTTTTTATCCATGTACCGTAGTTGCCCCTCGTAAGTTGAGTTTAGTAAATTGGAAAATTTCTAAGAGGTTATCAAACAAAACCACCTACGGGACACAGTTTAGACTACAACTTGTAATAGGTTTCGTAAGTTCCTTGCCTAAAAATATTGGTTGTGGACTTGTACCTATGACTCATTCTACAACACATGATCAGTTTTCTGAGTTTTACCAGGTCTCATAGGTACATTTCTAGTAGCTTCAGTTACTACATCTTGCCACTTATGAAGGCCTTCTACGGCCTATAATTTTCCCTAGAGCTCGTAGGTGAGCCTTCGTAAGTCTTTCTACCACTTATTTTTGTGACATTTTGCTTTTGTTTCTTGTACTATTATGACTAACACGTGTGTTAATAATGTGGTTCCCAAGTGCGATGTCTCCCAATCATAAAATGACTAAGATTTGGGCCATGCAAAACCAATTATAGAATAAGCCTTCGAATACCCAAATCGCTGCTAAGGTCAGCGGGTGACTTGAGGAGCTTGGCCTCCAGCCAGATTCGAGCTTTGAGCGATGGCATAAATGGGCGGTAGCCAGACAGATAATGCCACCCCAAACTAAGGTTATAATGGTTCAGCTCCCTAGTTTGAAGAGGGAGATACTTAGCAAAGCAACTCCATATGGATATCAGACTCTGGAGAGGGGCCTTGACCAAGTTCAGATGACAGAAAGGGCTTCGACTCAGGAGATGAGTCTAGGTGTGAGTCCACCTCAGTACCTCAAATACCACCTTCGTATCCAGATATATTGATGAGTAGGTGGTGTGTGCGGGGTACGCATATAAATATAGAGATTACCTTTGGCATAATGAGAAGTGCCAACAAGACTACACAATATTTGAGGAGCCCCACACACATCTGGGCTTGATAGCTTTTTGGACTCTAGGACACCATAGCTCGGTACAATTTGGAGCTGATAGTAGTTCCATTGGGGAAGTATTCCCTGGCAATAGGTCATAAGTTTTGTGCATCATATGCTACCACCATTATGTAGTCAACCCCAAAGAGAAAGAGATACCTTTTTCATCCCTGAATCACATAAACGATAGTAAGAGGAGTTCCACTCAATATATCAAAGACCACCATCCATCATTTTTTATTTGGTCTTGAGTATCAGGACCCAAGACTACAGCTAAGTATCATTACTAATTAGGGCAAACCAGGGAGCAAGCTTTGACAAGAGATGTAATTCAAAAGGATGCACTTATGATATGGATCATTGACCATATTGCAGAATAGGGCCAGGACCTTGACTGGATTTCTACATTAGCGAGGTTAGTAAAGGCATCACTCATGTTCATTGGTACATTTTGGTAGGCTGTAGTTCCTTGCATATCTGGCCAACGAATGATGATAATAATTTCATAATAGATCACCCATTGTTGGTTGCCAGTGTCATCTTGGGTATGATATTGAGTGGGCCTGCCTAATAGCATATCAAATACATGAGTGTTCCTTGAAAAAGTCCATCTCCATATCAGGTGGATACTCTGAGTGGGCCTGCATAATAGCATATCAAATACATAAGGGATGGAGATTCTACATCAGGTGGATACTCTGATTGAGGTAAAGACGACAATAGATGCTAGCATGATAAAGGCTATGAGAATCTTATGGACCTTCAACGAGCACCTCATCCACTAGTTCACTTACAAGAGATGTTCACTGCAGTACCACAACTTGAGCCTTCTTCTTCTTCTTCTTCTACTACTACTGCTCTAGAAACTGAGGGGCCACCATAGACTGAGGCTGAGAGAGAAATGATGCCTACTACCACTTCTACTTCTCCTGAACCTGAACCTGAACCTGAACCTCAACCTCAACCCAATCATGAACTCGAACCCTAAACTTGAACCTAAACCTGAACCCAAACTTAAACCTACACCTAAACTTGAACCTGAACCTAGTCATGCCTACACAAGCTTCCATAGTTGATATGGTATATATGTCTACGACATCAATGCAGGATCTAGCATAATGACAGGCTCGCATTGAGTCCCAATTAACTTAGTTGCTGTAGAAGATTAGGCCTTAAGTTCTCTAGGCCATTTCAAAGGATGAGGCATGCATATTGTCATGCTTTATGGCCATACTTGAGGAAAGACTTGCACTAATACACAATCACATTGATCTGCTTGAGAGGCGAGTGGTATAGTTCCTCATTCATCCTAGCCTGCTGACTTGAGAACCATTCAGTAGGAGATCCAACAGGACCATAACAAGATAAAGACAGCAGCAGCAACACTGCTTGTACTTTCTCTGCGTGATACTATTGAGGTTGTTGTTGATTTGTTTTCTCCTAAGGAGATACCACTCTGTACTCTTTAGAAAAGGCCTTTTCTAAAGAGTGATGATCCAAATGCTTTTAGGTGAGAGGTGAAGTTCATAGAGATGGAGAATTTAGAGGTTGTGAGACTATGCTCTATTACAGATGAGAGAGAGCGGCAAACACATGAACTTGAGAGCTGAGAGTTATTGGACCCTTTGGATATGTTTTCAACACTGAGAAGACCACTAAGTAGGTTGAGGGTGCTCATAAAAAGCCTAGGATTGGCTTTTAGGTGCCCAGATATATTCTTTTTGACCCCTATACTTTGCTTTGGACATGTTTTGTTGCATTGAGGAGAATGGAAAATTTATTCGATGGGGTGTGAGTAATTATAGGCCTCGGTGAAGTCTGAGTAATCATGTCCTATAGCTATCCCAATTTTTGAGTTTGAGGGATTTTTGTGCTTGGTTCTTTTCTTAAGGATATTTATTTTTTGTTGAATCGATGCGTTTAGGATGTGTAACTAGTATTATTAACATAATTGTACTAAAATTTGTGGCATATGCCTAGTTTTTTTGAAAATGATACCCATCAAACTTTTGAGTTAGGTAGTTTGGATAACAACCAACTAAAATCAGTGATTAACAATGCCTGTTTTGATACATTGAGGTTTAGTTATGATGAAAAGCATGATCTCAGAGTCTGTGTTGATAATGTAATCAATGCCAAGTGTGTGTGAGCTTCTTTGAAAAATTCTCATACAATGTTCTAATTTAAAACTTGCCCTATTACTCTAACTAAGACTATAAGTTAATTGGATAGGAAAGGATCCTAGGTCATTGTTCATATGAGACCACTTAGCCAAAATAACCAACAAAATGCTTGATGTACCCTTTGTTCCTAATATTTAAGCTTTACATGTACCCTAGTCTTTGTAAACACCTAAGTTACCAAGCCTTTTTGAATGTGAAATCTTGAATCTAAGACTGGTCCTTCTTTGAGTATTGTGAAACTCGACTCTAACAAAAACCCTATGTTCAAAGTGGCTACCAAAAGTGGCCTGGCTCATAGGTTTGATATTGTGCACCTAACTTAGGACAAAAGCCTTTGTTTAGGGTAGTTGGTCTAAGGAAAATCAGACTAAATGGGGATGGAAGCTAGTGATAATGAAAAATGAAAAGATGTGCCATGGGTGAGACAAAGTGCATAGATGCCTAAATAATGAGCTAAATAGGAAAAGAAATAGGAAAAATAAAAGGCAATGAGCTTAATAATCTGAATTGGGCACCTAGAAAGGTTTAATATAGATTAAGGAATAAAATGATGCAGAAACAATCAGTAATTATAGGGCAAAAGTGTAGATAGCGCAGTATCAAGGAGGGTCATTAGTCACTATATTCGTAAAACATAATACCAAACCTCCATAAGCCTACATTATGCCAAGAAATTCCCATAGTGATCCTAGCCCAAGTAGTCGAAGGTTATGGTCATGAGCATAGGGGCAAGCGTATGGCATTGAGTGCAGTGTTTGAATATCAATTATGAATGTGAGAAATTTTGTTAGTCACAAGTACTAAATTAGTAAATACTATCATAAGTAATATATGGGACTTCTTCTTGTGAGGGTACTTGAGTACACTATTTCTTCAAGGCTATTCTAGTGATTGTAGCTTATCTGTGGTTACCTTACTTGTCATAGTTGCACTATCATGTTTATTGATTTGCATTAGTTTGTTTGATGACTATCTGATATGTATTGATGTGTTAGTTTGGGTATCTTTGATTGATTTAGAGATAATGTATGCCTTTATTGAGGTTTGTGTGTTGCTATACTAATTACGTAGATTGAGTCCATCAATTGATACAACAATAATTTTAAGTTGACGTGTTGATGTGCTTCTAAAATATCTCATTTTTTATGCTTAAAACATAGAATTTTGTGTGTTCTCGAAGTGATGTTAGTGGGTTTGATATTTTTTATGTTGATTTCACATGATTACATGATTCAGTATGATTTTGAGAAATATTCTACGGAATTAAAGTTTTATGGGATTTACAAACGACTCTATAGGACACAGTTCAATCTATGAGCCGTAGGTTTGTCTCGTGAGTTAGATCCGGTGAAGGGCCTAGTTTCAGATGTTATATTCATGAACTATCAAAGGAGCTAGAGATTTGTCACGGGCCATAGGTGCTTCCATAGGTTGATGTTCAGAGAACATACTGAAAATGTTAAAGTATTGTCAATCAAAGGCGCTTACGAGTCGTAAGTCTAAAGATGTATCATAGATAAGGTCCTGCATAGTGGATTAAGATTTTGAAAAGTTGCAACGAAGTTAGCAAGCTAAACCCTCTATGAGCCGTAAGTCATAAGATGTCCCATAGGAAGGTCTCATGAAGTAGAAGACTGATTTAGAAAGTGCAGAGCATGAAACCCAGGTGCAGGTTGTGGTTTCACATATGACCCATAGCCTTGTCCATAGAAGCTATCGAATCTAGTTTTCCTATTTCGTTTTGAATTTATACTTTACTTATTACAATAGGATTATTAAGGTTATTCTTAAATAGAGAGGCACGAGAAAGGATAAAAAATTTTTGAGAACTCATACTTTATGATTTTTACATTGAGATTATTACATCGTGATTTGTAGTGGGGAATTTGAGATATCTTTGTCTTAAATACATCTTTGTGAGTGTTTAATTGTGCTATTCCATAGCATGATTCTTTTGCCTACAGTAATCATGCATAGAATAATCCACAACTAGGGTTGTGGGAACCATGAAAAACTGAATAATTTGTAATTCTTGGAAAGTGTTCATACATGTATTAATTAATCAGAATATTTCTTAACGAGGGCCAACATTGGTACTTTCCTAATTCTTACTTGCTCGATCGAGGTGGTAATGCATGGGATAAGGGAATAACTAAAAGGATTCAATGTGATCCCTCTATTTTAATCAACCTAACCAGATCAAGGCATTGTTGTACTAGGACAAAAGGTAAAGGTTAGTAATATTATACTGTGGGGATAGATCAAACCATGTAGTGAAATTTATCTCTCGCCTGGATCAAAGGGTTTGGTAAACTTAACTTACTACTTCTTCATGCTGCACACTAGAAACAATTATGATTATCTTACTATACTACGTTAAGAATTCATGGAGAACACAATACCCTAGTTACTTCTCTCACTAAATTCACAACTCATGCTTATAGTTTAGGTTTACTTACTGCAATTACAAATCCCCTCTCTTCAGGAGATAAGTGTGTTAATTCATACAAATTTCTCATAATTATTCCAGGTCAAGACCACATACCCTATGGATTTGACCTGCACTGTCATAACCCAATAATAGTACCTAGATGTAACATAGCGAATGGGGAACTCGAGGGGACCTAAAACAAGCCTGTTAACATAACAATCACACATCCTTTGTCGTGGAAGCAAAATAACAAGAACAAGATAAATAAACAATGGAAAAGGGACTAAACGAAGTGTTTGATAATTATAAAACATTTCAAGAGTCAACCTCATAGCATAAGTACATCAAATACTCCAATGACACCTCTAATATAGACTGGAGCAGGGGCGAAGACTCTTTCCAATCTCACCGTCGTAGGATCAAGTGTTCAATATAAAGAGATATTAAATACTAAGAGTAGCATAGCTAGTGTCCCCAGACATGAGGACTCGTTAAAGCTTATCTTCCAAAATGCCAAACTAGCCATATAGAGGATGACCAAGGGGTATTCTGGTTCCTACATGGTAGCATAATGTAAGCATAGAGTATGCGATAGTATATTTGAATATACTAAGTATGTAGGATGCAATGCAACAAGATATAAGCCAACATAGGCAAAATTCATAATCATAGGCAATGGATAAGCATAATATCAATATGTCATGCATGATCAATGCTTGAAGTAAAACATGCTTGTAAATCATATGACTTCCAATATATATATTACAAGTGTAGGAACAGACCCTAACCAACATAGACCAAGCAACTACTATTTGCAATCCAAGCCATGTCACCCCCATTGTAAGGTGATTGAGGTATCCAACTCTCAACATGGTGGTATGGACATGTCAACCCCAACAAGGTGGTCGAGGTATACACCCTCAATATGGCAGTATGGACATATCACCCCCCAACAAGGTGTTCGAGGTACACACCCATCAAAGTGATGGTATTGGAATATCACCCCCAAATAAGGTGGTCGAGGCATATACCCCTCAACATGGTGGCATGGACATGTCATCCCCAAACAATGTAAGCAAGGTATACATCCGTCAACATGTTGGTATGGGCATGTCACCCCCAACAAGGTGATTAAGGCATGGTATCCTCAAAATAAGGTGATTGGGCATGTCACCCCCCAATAATTTGTGGTCTACTTACAACATCATAGATCTTTTCATGAATTCAACGCATACATGCAAGTTCTAAATCCTCATGAAGTCCTTTGACTTATAAACCATGTAATAGATCATCCATTACTTGAGAATTCGTGTCAAGACATTTTATCAAACACTTGGTGGGTTTATAATGCTAGTTCAAAATCACATAATTCAAGAGTAAAATAATATGAGAAAACTCAATGTAAATCAACCCACAAACATATAGTAAAACCCTCATGTATAGTACCTTGAAGTCCATCATCAAATCTCTTAATAGATCATAGTTTCATAGCCCAAAACATGCATAGTCTCAACAGGCACAACCAATTCATAGTATAAGCTTGAAATAGATAAACATGCATATTCAATCAACATTTCATAAACCCCAACATAATTTATCATCAAAATCCATAATAAAAGATACCCATAGAAGATACAACTTAGAAATAAGCCATTTTCATCAAAAAGGAAGATAGGTCTACGTGGGTGAAAGGACCTAATGGATCAAACCCATATGCCTCAAACTTGGGTTTTCCTTGAGTTGAGATTGAATAGAACTTGGGGATTGAAGAAAATCCTTGAGTTCCAAAGTCAGGCTTAAAATCCTTGGAATTTGAATGAGATATTTGGTTAAGACTTGGAGAGGGTTTTGAGAGGGTCTTGAGTGAGTTAAAAATTTGCTAAGTATAGGTATTTTCATGCATAAGTGGGCATGGGACTATGACCCCAATGCCTTTGGATGAGAAAAAAAATTAAAAAACATCTAACACTAGTCTGTGTCTAGTCCGCGATGTGGGCCCATCGTGCAGGCCAATTTGTACTGCTCCTCGCTCCTGGCGCATCACGTGCAAGGCGCAAATAGATACTAAATAAAAAAATAGCAAAACTTATTTTTTACTATGGGTCCTCTAATATCCAAGTTGTACCCATCCCTCACTCAATTTTTCCCCTTAATCGAGAATATGAAGTCAGATTTTCGATATCATAGACGAATTTTGAGATATATAGAAATTATGATTTTGGGCATTTCCAAAGCACATTTTGGAGCGTATCAATATCTCCCCGTTGAGATCATTCATCCCCGAATGCCAAAAATATAAATAAGAGAAGTAATCATAAATATTTTACCCCGACATGAATACACAAATGTATTTAAACATCATTTTCAAAAATCTCAACATAAGTGTCAAAAATCACCATAAACTTGCTAACATAAACATGAATGCATGCAAAATGACATAAGGGTTGACACTTAAGACTTGAAATCATATAGGGGACTTAAGTTAGTACCTTCATCTTAAGTAGAGAGGAAAGGATATGGATATCTCTTTCTCATGTCTACCTCGGCTTCCCATGTGTCACTTTCAACTTGTTGATTCCTCTAAAGGCCCTTGATGGAAGCTATATCTTTGTTTCCAATATGTTCACTTGTCTGTCCAAAATCTCCACCGGGACCTCCTCTAAGTCAAATTATCTTCTATAACACCCACAACATCCAAGGGCACTATTGTACTTGGGTCACCCACACAATTTCTCAACATGGACACATGGAAGACCAGATGAACCATTTTCATCTCCATAGGCAACTCCAACTCATAAGCAACCTTACCCACTCTCCCCAAAACATTATAAGGACCCAAAAACCTTGGGATTAATTTTTCCTTTTTTCCAAAATGAAATACACACTTCATAGGTTAGTCTTTCAAGCAAACCCAATCACCAACCTAAAATCAATATCTCTCCTCCTCATATTGGAATAGAGATTTTATCTACTATGGCCATTTGCAATCTCTCCCTTATTAACCTCACCTTCTCCAAGACATCCATAACCAAATTTGGACCTAGCAAAGCCAATTCCACCACTTCAAACCATTTAACTGGGGATCCACAATACCTACCATAAAGAGCTTCAAAGGGAACCATACCAATGCTTGAGTGGTAGCTATTGTTATAAGCAAACTCAATAAGTGGATGATGTTCATCCCAACTACCCTTAAACTCTAAAACACAAGATCTAAGTATATCTTCAAGAGTTTGGATAGTTTTCTCAGCATGACCATCTCTTTGAGGATGAAAGGTCGTGCTAAGCTTAACCTTGGTACCAAGGCCTCTTTGGAAGGACCTCGAAAAGTGAGAAATGAATTAAGCACCATGATCCGACATGCTAGATAAGGGAACCCCATGAAATCTAACCAACTCATATATGTACAACTTTGCATAATCTTCGACACCATAAAAGTAGTTTTGATCGGTAAGAAGTGGGTTTCCTAAATAGAGTCAAAATGTTTCCTAGTCTTAGGCAACCTAACAACAAAATCTATGTTGATCTCTTCCCACTTCTAAGTACGAATTTCTATATCTTGGGCTAAGCCACCTGGCCTTTGATGTTCGGCCTTCACTTGTTAGAAATTGTGACACTCAGATACGAACTTGGTAATGTCTCTCTTCATACCACCCCACCAATACACTTCCCTCATGTCTCGATATATCTTGTAGAACTAGGGTGAATGGAATATGATGAATTGTAGGCCTCCACCACTTTGCCATCATCATCAGCATGAGCTAAACTTTCCATAGACACCCCACGTAGAGCATCAGCCATAATATTAGCTTTGTCGGGGTGATAGGGCACACTTATATCATAATATTTAAGGAGCTCTAACCACCTTCTTTGTCTCATGTTAAGATTTTTTAAGGTGATCACATATTAGAGACTCTTGTGGTTAGTAAACATATCAATATGAACGTTCATACAATTAATGGTAACAAAGTTTTAAAGCAAATACCATGGCTGTCAATTCAACATGATGGGTGGGATAGTTCTTCTCATGCAGTTTAAGTTGTCTAGAGGCATATGCTATCACCTTGCCATTTTGCATTAACAAACACCCCAAACCAATTCTTGAAGCATCATAATATAAAACAAATCCTTCCACCCTCTCTTATAGAGCCAAGATAAGAGCAGATGGAAAGCTTACCTTTCAAGATTTAGAAACTCTTTTTACATTCATTGGTCCACACAAATTTTTCCTTCTTTTGGGTCAACTTAGCCATAGGACAAGTAATAGAAGAGAAACCGTTTACAGAAACCATTTACAAGTCTCTGGTAATAACCTACCAAACCCAAGCAATTCTAATGTCCGATGGAGTCAAAGGTCTAGGCCAATTTTTGATTACCTCCGTCTTTTTATGATCCACTTTAATGCTATCACCCGACACTATATGCCCTAGAAATGCAAAACCTCTTTCAACTGAAACTTATATTTTTCATATTTAGCATACAACCTCTCCTCTCTCAAGATTTGCAAAACCATCTTCAAGTAATTCAGATGCTTTGCTTCACTATAAGAATAAATAAAGATATTATAAAACAAAACCACCACAAAGAAGTCAATGTAGAGTTTAAAGACCATATTTATAAGATCCACAAATATAGCAGTGCATTAGTCAACCTAAAAGACATAAGCACAAACTCAAAGTGCCCATACCTAGTCTAAAAGTTGTCTTGGGAATGTCACACTCCCCCACTTTCACTTGTTAATACTCGGACCAAAGATCAATGTGAAAAAACTGACTAGCCCCTTGAAGTTGATCAAAATGGTCACTAATCCTTGATAGTCAGTACTTATTCTTTATGGTAAATCAATTAAGTTGTTGATAATCAATGCACATTCTAAGAGAACTGTCGTTTTCCTTCACAAAGAATGCTGGTGTTTCCCAAAGTGACTTACTAGGACTTAGAAAACCCTTTTCCAAAAAATTACTCAATTGCTCCTTCAACTCCGCCGAGGTCATACGGTATGGGGGAATAGAAATTGGTTGATTATCACGAAGGAGGTTTATACCAAAGTCTATTTCCCTTTATATAAGAACACCAGTAAGTACAACATATTCCATTCACACCAGTTCTAGATGTTACACAGTGAATGGGGAACCCAAAGGGACCCAAAATAAGCCTCTTACCATATCAATCACACATATTTGGTCACGAAAGCAAAATAACAAGAACAAGAGATATAAACAAGGGAAACAAGACTAAGGGAAGTCTTTGATAGTCATAAGTCATTTCAAAACTCAATCTCATAGCATAAGTACATTAAATATTCCAACAACACCTCTAATATAAACTGGAACGGGGGCCAAGACACTTTCTAGTCTCACCCTCATAGTACCAAATGTTCAACATAGTGAGATATTAAATACTAAGAGTAGCATAGCTAGTATCCCCGAACTTTAGGGATCACCAAAGCTTATCTTTTGTAATGCCAAACTATCCACGTGGAGGATAATCAAGAGGTGCTCCAGTTCCTACATGGTAACATCATGTAGGCATAGAGTATGTGCTAGTACTTTTGAATATACTAAATATGTAGGATGCAATGCAACAAGATATAAGCCAACATAGGGAAAATGCTTAATCATAGCCAATTGATAAGTATAATATCAATATGGAATGCATGACAAGTTCTTGTGAAACGACCCAAAAAAGTGCCTGAAAATATGCTTCGAAAGTGTTCAAAATTATAATTTCTATATATCTAAAAATTTGTTCGTTATTTCAAAAATTTGACTTAATATTCTTGTTTAGGGGATCAAATTGATTGGAAAAATGGTCTAAACCCTATTTTTAAGAAACTAAATCAAATTATTAAATTTCCAAGTGGGCTAAAAATAGTGAGCAAAGTACGCCGCTTCCGTGACGCGCAGGTGCATATTTTTGGGACTGTTTTGTTCAACTCGGTCCAAGACTTTTTATGTATTTGGCATAAGTGTTCCCATTCACTAAAATACCTATACATAGCCATATTTCACCCTCATATCATCCTAAACATTCTTCGATACTCACTCAAACACTTAGCCATATTTTTCACTCCTTAATTCAAGTCTCAAAACCTCTTTCGGATCTAAGGATTTCCTTCAAGCTTCAAGCCTCCATTTTCAATCTTCACCAAAAGTTTCTCTAAAGCTAAGGTATGTGGGTTTCTTTCACCCATGATGCCCAAGCTTCTTTTCCTTACAAATTGCATGATTTAAAGGTGATTTATTCATGGATCTTGATTATTATGAAAATCACTGCACACTATGTTTGAGCATATGAAATTGTGACTGTTTTACCATGTTTTTAGTTATGACTCAAAGATCTATTGAAAGGATTGGTGAAGGATTTTGATGTTTACTGGTAGAGGGTGTTACCAAGTATCTATTAAAGCTTTTACATTGATGATGATGCTACTAACTCATGTATATATAACTTGGCATAATCTTTGGCACCTTAAGCAGTTTTGACCGGTAAGAAGTGATCCGACTTTGTCATTCTATCCACAACCACCCTAATAGAGTCAAAATGTTTCCTAGTCTTAGGTAACCCTACCACAAAATCCATGTTGATCTCTCCCCATTTACAAGTAGGAATTCTACATCTTGGCCTAAGCCACTTGGCCTTTAATGTTTAGCCTTCACTTATTCGAAATTGTGACACTCAGATAAGAACTAAGCAATGTCTCTCTTCATACCACCCCACCAATACACTTCCCTCAAGTCTCTATACATCTTGGTAGAACTAGGGTGAATGGAATATGATGAATTACGAGCCTCCTTCAAGATCAATTCATTCAAGTCATCCAGATTTGGCACACATAGTCAACCTTGGAACTTAAGGGCACCATCTCCCCCTTGGGAAAAAACCTCCACTCTACCATCTCTCACCAAGGCCTTTAACTCAAGCAAGTCGGGGTCAAGATCTTGTTTTTCGTTTACTTCCTCAATACTTAGAACCATTCATAACCACTACACCACTATTATCAACTTCATCCAACCTAACCCCCAATCTAGCCAACTAGTGAACCTCTCTAGCCACCCCTTTGCCATCATTATAAACATGAGCTAACAACCTATAAACACCTTACATAGAGCATCAGCCATAATATTAGCTTTGTCGAGGTGATAATGCACACTCATATAATAATCTATAAGAATCTCTAACCACCTTCTTGTCTCAAGTTAAGATCTTTTTGGGTGAAGACATATTGGAGACTCTTGTGGTCGATAAACCCATCAATATGAACTCCGTACGAGTAGTAATGCCAAATTTTCAAAGCAAATACCTACCACCAATTCAAGATCATGGGTGGGAAATTCTTCGCATGCACTTAAGGTTGTCTAGAGCATATACTATCTCTTTACCATTTTGAATCAGCAATCATCCCAAACCAATTCTTGAAGTATTACAATATACAATAAATCCTTCAACCCCTTCTGGTAGAGCCAAGATAGGAGCGGAGACAAGTTTATCATTCTAGGTTTGGAAAATTCTTTCACATTCGTCGGTCTACACAAACTTTGCCTTCGTTTAGGTCAACTTAGTCATAAAAGAAGTAATATAAATGAAGCAATTTATAGACCTACGGTAATAACCTGTCAAATCTGACAAACTTCTAATGTCCAATGGAGTAAAGGGTCTAGGGAAATTTCTAATCACCTCCGTCTTCTTAAGATCCACCTTAATTCCATCACCTGACACCACATGCCCTAGAAAAGCAGCCTCTTTCAACCAAAACTCACATTTTTCATATTTAGCATACAACCTCGCCTCCCTTAAGATTTGTAACATCACCCTCAAGTGATTCATATGCTCCTCTTCACTATAAGAATAAATCAAGATATCATTAATTAAAGTCACCATAAACAAGTCAAGGTAGGGTTTAAAAAGTGTATTCATAAGATCCATAATTATAGATGGTGTATTCATCAACCCAAAGGACATAAAACAAACTCAAAGTGCCCATACCTAGATCGAAAAGTCATCTTGGCAATGTCACACTCCCTCACTTTCACTTGTTTATACTCAGACCGAAGACCAATCTTAGAAAACAGACTAGCCTCTTGAAGTAGATCCGAAAGGTAATCAATCCTTGGTAGTTGATACTTGTTCTTTATGGTGACTCCATTAAGTTGTCGGTAATTAATGCACATTCTAAGAGAACCATCCTTTTTTTCACAAACAATACCGGTGCACCCCAAGGTGACTTACTAGGCCTTATAAAACCCTTTTCCAACAAATCCCTTAATTACTCCTTCAACTCCACTGAGGCCATATGGTAAGGGGGAATAGAAATGGGTTGAGTATCAGGAATGAGATCTATACCAAAGTCTATTTCCTTTTTGGGAGAAACACCAAGAATGACATCAAGAAACTCATTAGACATCGGAACCGACTTAATAAGAGGGACTTTGGATTTAACATCCCTAACCCTCAAAACATGATAGAGACAACATTTAGAAATCAATTTTGGGCTTTAATGCAAAAAAAGAATCTACCCTTGACCACCACATCACAACTTTCCTACTCAAGGATGAGCTCATTAGGGAATTAGAATTTCACCCCACAGATTCTACAATCGATAAAAACATAATATGCATACAACCAATCTATCCCAAGAATGACATCATAAGAAAAGAGTTTATGCAAAATGAACCTCGGACAATTTCTATAGACTCGTCTACCAACAATGGACTCACCAACGGGCAGTTGACACTTCATAAGGTTCACATAAAAATTCGATAATAACATGAAGCTTTTTGGAAACAAAAGGAGTAATAAAATAAAGAGTGGCACCAGGGTCTATCAATGTATACACATCAAAATAAAAAACTTTTAACATACTTGTGATCCTTTGCACCACACTCAAAACATGCACTCGAACCGACCAAGCAATCTCCCGGGTGGTACCTTTCATATTTGTGACATGTTGGGGAAACTTAAACACTAATACCCTTGCCTTTCCTTTGAATATGTGGACAACTAGGAACCTTGTGGCCCATATTGACACACCCAAAGCATGCACCTGTGTTCCTCCAACATGTGCCACTATGATTTCTCCCACACTTTGGGCACCTAAGGCGAGCCATCCTACCATTGCCACCTTCAATTTAGGCCCTTCTCCTCCCTTCCTTTGAGGCAACTGGGCAATCTCTCATCTTTTTCACAAGTCCGACATACTTGAAACAACCCTGATCTTCTGCCAAATACCTCCCTTGATGTTTCATGCCACACTCTTGATAAGTGGAAAATGGGACCCTTTTCCTCTTGTACTTGGGAACTAATAGACTAGTATGAGTTAAGGCACTACCAACTCGGACCCTCATAATCTCTCTCTCCCTCCTTTTATCCGTTGAAGTCTTGGGAGAACCCGTTATTGATTGAGTTGAGTGTTTACAACCAAGGCCAATAGCCATAGAGCATTAGAAACCTCCGCATTCGACATATCCCTAATGGGAAATTAATGCCCAAGTGAGAGATGGTCACTGCCGTGCCCATAATTTTGAGTAGCTTGAGACATATTCTGAAATGTAATGGTTAGGAAACAACAATAAGCCTTAGGGGACTTAGCTCTACCATACGACATAGATCATGGAGAAGTGATACATTTCCTAAAATGTCTCATAAGCCTCCCATTCATAGTTCTAGCATGCTTCACAACCATGAATAAGACTCAAATCAATGCGATGTGTTGGATTTTGCAGACTATTAACAACCTAGAGTTTTGATACCAAGTTTTTCACGATCCAAGCCTAGGGCATAGACATGACACGACGAATGGGGAACTTAAAGGTACCCCAAACAACTATTTTGACATATCAATCATACATTCTTTGTCATGGAAGCAAAAGAACAACAACAAGAGATATAAACAAGAAAATGGGACTAAAGGAAGTCTTTGACAAGCTCATAGCATAAGTATATCAAATACTCCAACAACAACTCTAACATAGACTAGAGTAGGGGCAGACATACTTTCTGGGCTCACCCATATAGTTTCAAGTGTTAAACATAAGGAGATATTAAATAGTAAGAGCAACATAGCTAGTGTCCTCAGACTTACAAAAGCTTATCTTCCGAAATGCTAAACTAGCCACAAGGAGGATGATCAAAAGGTGCTTCAGTTCCTACATAGGCAACATCATATAGGCATAGAGTATGCGGTAGTACTTTTGAATGTAATAAGTTTGTAGGATGCAATGCAACAAGACATAAGCCAACATAGGCAAAATTCATAATCATAGGCAATCGATAAGTATAATATCAATATGGCATGCATGATCAATGCTTGAAGTAAAACATACTTGAATATCATATAACTTGCAAATATGTATATATTACATATGTAGGAAGAGAGCATAACCAACATAGACCAAGAAACTACTACTTGGAATCTGTGGCATGTCACCTCCTTGTAAGGTGATTAAGGTATCCACCCCTTTGCATGGTGGTATGAGCAAGACACTCCCCAACAAGTTGGTCGAGGTACACCACCCTGAACGTGGTAGTATTGGCACGTCAGCCCCCAAGAAGGTGTGGTCCACTCACAACACCATAAATACTTTTCATGAATTCAATGAATACATGTAAACCCTTAATCCTCATAACGCCCCTTGACTTATAAACCATGGAATAGATCATCCATAACTTGAGAATCTTTATTAAGACATTTTATCAAACACTTGGTGGGTTAATAATGCTTGTTCAAAATCATGCCATTCAAGATGAAATAATATGAAAAAACTCAATGTAGATCAACCCACCAATACATAGTAAAACCTTTATTAGAGTACCTTGAAATCCATTATCAAATCTCTGAATAGATCATAGCTTCATAGCCCAAAACATGTATACTCTCAATAGGCAATACCAATTCATAGTATAAGCTTAAAATAAATAAACGTGCATACTCAATCAACATTTAATAAAACCCCAATATATTTTATAATCAAAATCCAAAATAAAAAATACCCATAGAAGACACAACTTGGAAATATGTAATTTTCATAAAATGGAAGAATGGGCTCCATGGGTGCAAGGACCCAATGGATGAAATCCATATACCTCAAACTTGGATTTTCCTTTAGTTGATCTTGAAGAGAATCCTTGAGTTTCAAAGTTATGCTTGAAATCCTTGGAATTTAAATGATATATTTGATTAAGTCTTGGAGAGGATTTTGAGAGGGTCTTGAGTAATATAATGTTAAAAAATGACTAAGTATATGGGTTTTCACGCACAAGTGGGCATGGGGCTATGACCTCAATGCCCTTTGCGGAGATAGAAAAATTGAGGAAAATCAAACACTGGTCCGTATGTAGTCTGCAATGTAGACCTATTGCGGAGCCCTAGTTTGTACTACTCCGTGCCCCTGGCATGTCGCTTGTAGGAGGCGGAAAGACACCAGATAATTAAAATTAGAAAAAATTATTTTTCGCACGGGTCCTTTAAAATTTGGGTTATACTATTTTCCACTCAGTTTTGCTCCTTGATCGAGAATATGAAGTAAAATTATTGATATCAC
>JAOTQJ010203715.1:0-19666 GCA_025642045.1 Solanum sejunctum | reverse complement strand
ACAATAATCATGTTCATGGAAATAAAACATGCAAGATGCCCTTACAAATTCATAAACTATTCTCAACACCTCACACAGAAAGTACAAGATTTTGTATACTTAACAAAGGTTAAGAAATCCACTTGCCTTAGTAAATCACGGTCAAGCTATAACTTTGGATCTAGTCAAATAAATTACTGCTAATATATATTATCTTAAAATATAACATTATTCTAATGCAGAATATGATCAATCAGTACAACTAATTTATAAAATAACAACTATACAATAATAGTGCAACATAAATAAGTATTCTAAATTAAAAGTGTTTAAATATTATAGTTATTGATTGATCCTTTGTACTGCAGCAGGGTACTATTCTATGACTAGACATCTGGATTGCCCCGCCATGATACAAACCCTTTATTTTCTTGTCCAATCGAGTTGCTCAAAAAAAAATCGAGGGGAAGAAAAAAATCATCATGGACTCATGTGTATATCACAACATTCACTGAAAAAGCTTAGAGCTTTTGATTCAAATATAGTTTTTCTGGGTCACTTTAGTTACATTCTCCCTGACATCATGGGCTTATATCTAAGAAGCTAATAATGTACATTTTTTTTCCTTTAGCAACTGAACCTATACCTAATGGAGTATACGTTCTTTTAAATTGAAGTCATGTTAGCAAAACTTGAATGACAAGAAAATAAAAACTTGCCCTGCCAACTAATTTTTGGTTACGAGGGACATAAATTGAAGTAACTTTTCTTTTCAGTGAATCTTGTTGATAGATTTTTCATTATGTAATAGCTAGTATTTATTATATAATATTATTTATATTATAGATTATAAGTAATAGTTACTTATTATACCTCAACTTGACTTTGATTGCTCAAATAAATTTATCACTCATCATAAATAATATTCTCATAATAAAATACTTAAAGTACACGAAAATAAACTCATTTATATAAAATATCTCATTATAAAAAATTTTGAAAATAGGAGCAACTTACATGAATAAAATTGCTGAAGCTCTACATAATAAAACACCTCCTGTAAAAACTCTCAAACTTATTAATAAACAATATATATCTTTTCTATATTACTCTCCATTTTTGCTCCCTATCTCGTCTCTGCTACAAAGAGCAAAGTGAAGCAACTTATATAGAGGCATTAATGCCTCATCAAAGTGCCAAAAGGATTAAAATAAAAAGGGTGGAAAGTGCAACATTCTGCACTAACTAGTGGAAGACCAAAAGTAAGCCAAAATGCTCTATAGTTGAACAATTAAAAAAAAGGAAAAAAAAGCATAATAAAAATATTAAAAGTCCACTCCCACAAATCCCCACTCATTGCTTTTTTTAAAAATCATCCTTATCCTAATTTAACTCAAGTAGACAAAATCTTGGAGTTGTTACACAATTACTAGGCAATGTGTCCAAGAAATTCATGATAGAAGTAGTACATATCCCGAACTGGCAAGCTATTTGCAAAATTATAATTACTATCCTTAGTCTAGTTTAGGTAGTCAACTTAGCACAAGGAATGAATAAAGCTCTGAGGTTGGGGCTATCCAAACCCAAAGTTTCAAAGTGTAGATATTGATTATTCGATAATGAAAAATAATTACCAAAAAATGAAGAATTTAAATTTATTATGTGTAGGGCCATGAAGCAAGTAAGTGATATGAGTGTCTTAACTATGATTGACGTGATCCAAGAGAAGGTGATTGAACCATCTAAGGAGGAAAGGTTTGTTGTTGAGACTTTAAATTCTATAATCATGAATATTAAAAGTTATGTCAATGTATAATATGAGGCAGTGAACACTTTGACTGACATGGGTTCATACTTATATGTTACTAGAAGCTTATTCTTTATTTGAAAAGTCGACCATCTCCTCCCTCAAAGCCATCTATTAAGGAGCCACCAATTTTGGAATTGAAAAAACTACCTATAAATTTGAGGTATGTGTTTTTAGTTGAAAAAAATATTTTACCAGTTGTTATTGCTATAGATTTAAATGAAGAGCAGGTTTCTGCACTCATGATGGTGTTGAAGAGATTCAAGAGTGCAATTGGGTAGTCAATAGTCGATGTCACAAGCATACCTCCACGAAATTACACACACAAAATCCAGCTTGAGAAGGATTGTATCCTGGTTATTGAGAAGTAATGGAGGTTAAACCCACCAATGCAAGAGGTGTTAAGTGCATGTTCTTGACGTTTTGATGATTAACAAACTCACTCGAGGACCAGGTAGACTATTGGATCACTATGATGTGTTGAATATGGGATACAACTATTTCTAAAGCTGATATGGTTGATGAGATGTCAACCTCATTTGTACTGAAGGACTAGCGGTCCATGCGCTGCTTCCCTTGCAATATAAAAAGAGCTTGTCCAAGGAACAAAATCATTTTTTGGAAAATATCACAAATGAATATTCTTGTCGCTCCAAAAGCTCTTTCTTGGCTCCTAATGTAAAGATACAGTGGTTGTGCTCAAGGGACCTAATAGAAGACTTCTGTAGTTTCCTTATTTCTCAGTTGTTATATTGGGTTGTAAATTGTAAGATCATTCCTAAACTATAAAGGAACATGGCCGTTTCTATTTCTTTAACATCTTAACAGATGTAAAACTCGTCAGCTAGGTGTAGTCTTAAGGTGTAGTGGTAGTGTATTCTAACTTCACCAAGGTGGTGAAAGTGTAGACTAGCTGGTATTGTTGCTGCTCATTGCTTGTAACTGGGTTGCAAGTAGGAATGGTGAGGAAATGAGGGAAATAAACCATGTGTGTTATATTTCTTTACTTTGCTTATTAATTAGTGCATTGTGGGTTTTCAGAAGTCCTGTCTGGACAGGTTGTGGCGGTTCCTCCCTTAACCAAGGAGTTTTTACATGTTAAATCATTATTGTTGTTCCTTACTATTTGCCTTCTTTTAGTTTCTGCTTATATTGTTTCTAAGGACTTGATCCTTTACCATAGTATACCCGTATTCACTCTACAAGTGGTATCAGAGCAGGGATCTCTATATTATTCGCACCTAGATATTTTCTAGTAAATATGGATGCTCCACTGAATCTAGAAGAAGGACTGTCATACACTAGACCTCCTAGATTTAGTAGCAAGTTTTATGGGTAGTGTAAAGGTCGTATACATGACTTTCTCATGATAGAGAATAGTGAACTATGGGATATCGTGCTTGATGGAGCATATGTTTCAATGACCTAAGTTAAGGAAGGGGAGACTACTAGGCTGGTCCCCAAAACCTGGCAATAATATTTTGTGGCTGACAGGAAGAAGATTGAGAAAAACTACAAAGCTAAGAAACTGATCTTGTGTGGGATTAGGGCTGAGGAGTATAATAGAATCTCAGCTTGTGAGTCTGCTAAATAGATATGGGACTGTCTGAGGAATGCTCATGAAGGTATTGTGAAGGTGATTGAATCAAAGGTGGACATGCTTACTTCACAATATGAAGATTTCTTGATGATGGAACGTGAATCCATACATGATATGGAGACTAGGTTTTTAGCCATAACTAATAAGCTTAAATGTTTGGAAGAACCTGTTAGTCAAAGCAAATAGGTGAGAAAAATTCTCAGGGTACTTCCCAAGTCATGAGAGTAAAGTAGATGCCCTTATAGAGTCCAAGAATTTGAAGATTTTAACTATGGATGTGTTTATTGGAATCTTTCAGACACATGAGCTAAATAAGCAACTTGACACTGCCAAAATAGATGAAAAGAAAGACAAAACTATGGCACTGAAATTAGCTCACAATGATGATGAAGTTTATCGTGTAGATATGGCCTATCTCACCAAAAGATTTAAGAAGATTATCAGGAAAAATCCTAATTTTGCAGGGAAGGGAAATGCATGAATATCACAGGGCAATGTTGAGTTGTGTCATGTATATGGGAAACTAGGACACTATGTCAGAGAATGTCCTCATGGGAAGGCTGATGGTTTAAAGTTTGTGAAAGATAGAAGGAAGGACTATGTTCCTGAGAAATTCAGAAAGAAGGTTGTTGTTGATCATATTGTTATAAAAGCTCGGGGGGTTGGGGAAACTCCTCTAGTGACACTGAAGATGAAGAATAGCTTGAGGACTCATCCATGCTTGCTGTGAAAGATGATGTCAAAATCTTCGATAACTTGCTTGCTTTCATGGCTCAATCAGACAATGAGGAAGAAGAAAAGGAACAGGTAACACTGTTAGACTTGAAAAAGAACTTAAATCTTTATTCTAACAAAAAGTTAAAAAAACTTGCATGTGTTCTCATTGATTCCATCTGCGAATTAATTGCTGAAAATGATTTGTTAAAAACTATTATTGATGTATCCCAAGATGAAAAACTTGTGTTAAAAAATCAAATATCTGAATTAAAAGTAAAAGTTGTGGCCCTAGAAACCATAGCTCTAAAAGCCAAAAAAGATGAACTTTTAAAGTTGATGGAAACTGAACCCAAATCGGATGCTAAGCTAAAAGGTAAAATTAATGAAAACGAACTTGCTTTAGAAGAGAAACTGAAGGAGGCTGAGTTGAAGTTGAATCTAGCCTTAGAATGAATTGTTGTGATAGAGAAGGACCTGCTAAAGGTCAAAGAGGACCTAAACAAGTCCTTGAAATGGATTGTCTCTTCAAAGTTGTTGGGAGACATGTCAAGTAGCTGGGGTCATAAAAAGAGAGGTCTAGGATATATCAACAAAATTAATCCCCCTTATAATCCCCACAGTAAATACATCTCTATTGTTGACAACCTATTATACTTGCATTATGGTAGAAATGGTTATTTGAAGGGCAAACTTGAAGTTCTCAAAAGAACTCTAAAAAGGTAGCAGTTAGATTACTTAGGAAGAAAAAGTGTGAATGAGGGACCATATCCCAAGTCAAAACTGAGTAAAAGACCCTTGCCTAGTTGGACCAGGAAATTTGTGATTAGGCCTCTATCTCTATATTTGGAACCCAAAATAAGTGGGTTCCCAAAACTAACAAGTGAACATGTGTAGAACTGTCAAAAGGAAGAATTCAGTGTTGATTTATGAATTGTGGATACTCAAAACACATGACTGGAACGACTAAAAACTTCCTCTCCTTGAAAAAAGATAAAGGTGGTAGTGTTTCTTATGGTGATGGTAATAAGGTATACATAATAGGTATAGGAAAGATTGGTAAATTTTTTGAGAAAGCTATTAAAGATGTGTACTATGTTGAAGGCTTGAAGTAAAGTCGTCTTAGTGTTTCTCAAATCCATGACAAAGGAAATGAGGTGAAATTCCTATGAGACAAGTGCATAGTAACCAACTTGTCTACTAAGGAGGTGATCCTCTCAGCAAAAAGATGTATAAATATGTATGTAGCAGATATTAGAACTACCAAGGAAGATAATCTTACTTGTCTCAAGGTCTAAGAAGACTCAAGTGACTTGTGGCATAGAAGACTTGGTCATGTTAGCCTTTCTCTGCTGAAAAAGCTAGCTTCTAAGGACTTTGTTCATGGTTTGCCTAAGATGAATTTTAGCAACATCAAAGTGTGTGCTATGTGTGCTAAAGGGAAGCAGTCGAGGGTCTCCTTCAAATCCAAAAAAAAATTAAGTACCACCAGACCTATTGAACTTATTCATGTTGATCTTTGTGGTCCTGTGAAGATCCAAAGTCATGGTGGAAAGAGATATATTATGGTGGTTTTGAATGACTACATAAGATACACGTCGGTAAGGTTCTTGAGATCCAATAATAAGATTGCTGAGTTACTGATCAATCTCATCAAGCAAGTGCAAAATCAATCTAGAAGCGATGTTGTAGAGATCAAGTTTGATCATTATACTGAGTTTGACAATTTAAGGCTGGACAATTTTTGTGCAGAAGAAGGTTTCCATCATAATTTTTCAGCTAATAGAACTCCCTAGCACAATGGAGTTGCGGAGATGAAAAATAGAACTCTAGTGAAAATTAGAAGGACCATGTTGGTTGAGTTTGCACTGGCAAAGAATTTTTAGGCTGTCAACACAACCTGTTATGGCAACAAATAGGTGTATAATTAGGTATCTTAAGAACAAACTCCCTATGAACTCTTGTTTGGTAGAAAAAACAGTATCAGTCACCTGTGGGCCTTTGGGTGCAAATGCTTTGTACTCATAAATGGCAAGGAGAAATTTGGAAAATTTGATTCAAAAAGTGATAAGGGTGTTTTTGTTGGATACTTTACCAGCAACAAGTCTTATAGAGTATTCAATAAGATAACCCATTATATTGAAAAAAATGTGCATGTCATCTTTGATGAATCTGGTGATATGAAAAATCTCTGTGATAAATAGGATTCAAACATAGATGAGCTAGTCTAATTTCAAAAGTATAGCTTGATTATTGATCCTTCAATTGATGCTCTTGTAGAAAATAATGACGTGGGTGGTGATGGTGATGCTAATGGAAAATCTTCGGAGGGATGATCATGTTGACACTCTAATAATAAAGCGGTCGCTTTCAACAATTAACCTAACCAAGGGTTAGAGTCGAAACCATAGAGAATACAGGGTTTGACTACAAGAATTCACTATCAATTATTTCGAGTATCTATAACTATAATCTCTAAATGGAGGGTGGGTGGGGATTTCTTTGATTCAAGAATAAAAGCAAAAATAAACACTACACTACTACGCGAGAAAACACTCAATTTTAGGGACAACTTAGGAATTTTATTCCTAATGGTTCGTTGACTTGATTAACCTAGATAACATAACCATAATTAGAGATTTGCATGTATAACAGTAACTTAGATTCTTCCAGCCCTCTTGTGAAGGTGAAGGTCGAATTTCACCTTGGCGCTTGGTCGGCAACCATGGCGTGCCAACAACCGTTGCCTATTGTCCCAGTCAACCTCTCCTTGGTTAGGTTTGGTTGATTAGATGAGAACACATCAATTGAATTTTCTCATCTATTTTCTTTTTCCTATTCATCAGTACCTTGGTCGAGATTGTGATAGTAGGCAGGGTTTGGTGTTGGCCACCACCAAACAACAATCACAATAATGGAAAATAGACAATACATGCTAAAACCCAATTATAGAAATGCACAAACTTAGTTCATCTCAAGTCAACTACCCATGGTTCCCACAACTCCAAGTTTTGGGTGATTAGCTACTCATGGCTAAGGCAAAACGAACAAAAATGCAAATGCAAGACATAGTTGAGAATTTTACCCAAAGCAATGAAGAGTGAAGACATCACAAGTTGCAAACCACAAGCTTGATAGATTGACAATGAGTACAAAGCAAGATTTGCAATCCCCAAAAGTGGGTTTTCCAAGAGAAAAATAAAAATTTTTGCTAAAACACTAAAAATATTCTTGAGAGAATATTCAAAGGCACATTGAATGTCTAAAACTGGGATCCCAAAATAAAACCCTAAATCAAATAATTTATAGTAAGTTTAACCCTAAAAATTACACAAAAAAGATAGCTGACAACTGGTACGCCTCACAGGTACGCTCATAGGGTGATCTACAAGTCATAATCAGGGTCTCGTATCAAGTTCTTGGCATCTTGGACTCAACTAATATGACTCACTAGTGCAAGTCATTGCTTGGGCTATGACTTATATGCTCCTATTGTAGTCTAGGCTTTCAGATTTTTGATCCAAAGTTTAGGCTCTCTGTTTCCTGCTACGAGTACACCTCATTACGACTCGTAGGATGTCCTCGTAGGGTTGACCTACACTTAGTAGATTTTTTATTTTTGATCTCTGTTTCTTGTTATGATAACACCATACGACTCGTAGCTTGAGCTATGACTCGTAGATGAACTCGTATATCCTTACTTCAGCAAATTTTTGCAATTTTCTTCCAAAATCATGTCAACCTAACTTTTCTGCAAGAACAACACAAAACGACATAAAAATCTTAAAAAGTTGCATTAAAAACTCACAAAATCCCTTTTTTTAGACATCAAATGTGTTGTATTTTGACAGCACATCAAGGGACCTGATGCTTCTTCAAGAGACCCTGAGATAGATGAGGCCAACCATTATTCAATGCTGGATACTGCTCAATCGGAAGAAAGTGATGATCCCAGTGCCAAAGGAAGTCAAGATCATACTACGGTAAGGACCTTCAGAAGGAAACATCACTCCTCTCATCCTATGGATAATCTAGTCTCTCCTTTGGACTCTGGGATCCAAACTAGGTCTAAGATTAGAAACTTGATGTATTGTGCTATTTTCCTATCCTCCACTGAACCCAAAAGTTCAAAGAAACTCTCAAGGATGCAGATTGGGTAAACACTATGTAGGAAGAATTGCTCCAATTTGAAAAAAGCAAAGTATGGCATCTAGTTTCTAGACCCTCGGACAGAACTGTGATAGGTACCAGATGGGTATTCACGAACAAGCTAGATGAAAATGGTACAATCACAAAAAACGAGTCCAGATTAGTAGTACAATGTTTCAATCAGGAAGAAGGGATTGACTATGATGAGACTTTTGCTTCAGTGGCTAGAATGAAGGCCATCAGAATATTGATTGCCTTTGCTACTTGCATGGAGTTTAAATTATTCCAAATGGATGTAAAAACTGCATTTTTAAATGGGTAACTTAAAGAAGAGGTCTTTGTGAAGCAACCACCTAGGTTTCAAAATGAGTTTCCAGATCATGTCCTGAAACTTGACAAGGCACTATATGGGCTGAAACAAGCTCTAAGGGCCTGGTATCAAAAGGTTGTCTGGCTTCCTACTATCATGGATACAAAAGACCAAAAAATGATAACACCTCATTTCTGAAGACTAGAGAAAAAAATCTACAGATTGTGCAAGTTTACATTGATGATACCATTTTAGTTGCCACTATAAACTCAATCTGTGAAGAGTTTGGAGACCTGATGCACATTGAGTTTGAAATGAGTATGATGGGTGAGCTTAGCCTCTTTCTTGGGTTGTAGATCAAACAAACTCCCAATGGTACCCTCATCAGTCAATAAAAGTACACTAGAGACCTATTAAAGAAGTATCAATTGATGGATGCAAAACCAATTGATACTCCTATCAGGACAAGTTCTAAGCTGGATGCTGATGAATCTGGTAGCATATTGAATGCTACAATGTATAGAAAGATTATTAGATCACTATTGTACTTGACTGCTAGCAGACCTGACATAGTTTTCAATGTTCGAATATGTGCTAGGTTCCAATCCTATCCAAAGGAATCCCATTTGGAGGTTGCAAAAAGGATACTTAGATATCTCAAAGGGTATGAATGCTTAACCTTATACAACCCTACTAGAGATTGTTTTGATCTAGTGGGATATGCTGATGCTAATTTTGTGGGGTACCTAGTTGACCATAAAAGTACTTCTGGTATGACTAATTTTCTAGGTTTCTTACTGATCTCCTGGGGGACCAATAAGCAAAAACTCAGTTGCATTGCCTGCAACTAAGGCTGAATATGTAGCTGCTGCAGCTTGTTGTTCATAATTATTATGGATTAAAAAACAACTTGAAGAATTTAGAGTATTGACAGATGCTATTCCCTTGATGTGCGACGATAACAGTGCCTTGAACATGGCCAAAAATCTTGTCCATCATAAAAGAATAAAGCACATTGATGTGCAACGTTATTTTCTCAAGGACCAGTTTGAGAAAAGGAACATATGGATGACGTTTATAGTATGAAGGATCAGACTGCAAATATTTTTTCTAGGCCTCTTTACTGGGACCAGTTTGAATGTAATAGGCTAAGGTTGGGGCTGATCAAGCTAAAACACTCAGTGTCTCCATGATTATGAACTTCCCCAAAATTTTGCCTAGAATACAATGGCAGGTATCTGAGTAATTACTCACAATAAGTTAAATTCCTATATATACATTGTAGGTTTGCAGAAATTGGCATTTTCATAGGAATTGAAGATTTGAACTTGAAGAGCATTACTCAAGTGTCTGTTCATTAGGGACCTGATTCCCTACCAGGTTGGTGTTCTTTCCATAGCTTTACAACATTGATGTGATAGCTTACGATCTATCATGTTGATTTAGCTTTTCTAAACTGACGTCATTTCATCCTAGTACTCAAAGCGTCATGACCAATCACGGATTGGATGCCTCTTTTCCCTCATTGTTAAATAGTTTTCAAACCTTCACTTTGTTCTTATCTTTTCCCCAAAAAATCAAAAAGTGTTCTTCTTTTTCATCGATTTCTTCTTGTATTCCTGTTAGAGTGTTTAATTCAACATGCATAGAAGTTCACCACTCTTCAATTCTCAATTGCCTACTGAAAATAAGTCACCTCCTTCCCCAACCATCAATACTCCTCTATCCAATCTGATTCATACTCCCAGTAAGCCTGAGGAGTTACACCCATTAACTCAAACCATTTCACCCTCCTTTCCTTCCCTTTCATCTCCTTCAAAGCCTACAAGCTTGGGTTTAGAATCACCTAGTGTAGCACCTGATTTCTCCTCTAGGGGACCACCACAGATTGCTGAGGCTACAAACTCCGCTAAGGATCAGGGTAACTCCTGTCAACTAGGTCTTACCTCTTCCTCTATGTCCGAAAAGCACTTTGAAAGGGACCTGACTGTGGGCAAAAGCACGGAATCAAATATATTCGTGAAAGGACCTGAATGGGTTGCCAAGGGCTTGCTAGAGCTCAAGTAGAATGAATTGTCTGCCAAGGATGAACCTGTATCTCTTGATCTCCAATTGGCACTAGGTACTCCTATATTTTACCAAACTCCTGTCAATAAGATCAAACCTGTGAGTATTTCTGAAAATGTTGATGAGGAGCTAGATAATGATAAATATAATTGTCCTCTGATCTGGAAAGTCAAGACACCTATTGCCCCTCCTACTTCCTCTCTTGTGAAGGACCAAGTTGACACAGCAAAAGGTAAGAAGAAGGTAACTGAGGAGTCACAAACTCTGGCCAGGAGTTATTCTACTAAAGGGACACATAAAAAGTTGTTGGGTGATGTTATGGATGCCAGTAAATACAAGGCTACCAAGAAAAGAAAGTTGAGACACACTATAGTGTTGGAAGAAAAAGAGGTGCCTAAGGATCAGGTTGTAGATGTGGATGTTTAGAAAGATCTTAGTAGGTCTGAGTTTGATGAGGACTTGGTTATCTTAGGCTACAAACTGAGATAACCAAGACTTCTTCCCAGGGACTTGAAAGCACTAAGGACCCTAAGACTCAGAGAAAAGATGTGAGTAAATTGAAAAGGGGTGACCCTGCTCCTATTTGGGACCAGCTTCACATGTCAAAGGCAGAAGGTAGAGAAGAAGTTTGCTAGGGAAGAAAGGATTAAAATGTTGGAGAAACAAAAGGTGTTAAGTGGACAAGTGTTTGAGCCTGAGGCCAAAGATAGCCCAAGTATGTGAGACATGGTTGATGCTATGGACCTCCAAGGTTAGACCATTTATTTGAGTGTCGTGTTCCATACCTACATGAGTGGGAGGTCCATGAGATTTATTTAAATTTGCAGATTCTAGAAGATGGGGGGTTCTGTGACTTCTGTGGGGGATATATCTTTCAAGGTAGATGAAGAGGTCCTAGGGACCATATTGAAGGTTAAGAAGCAAGGGGTCAAAACTGTGATTGACAAGTCCTCTACCAAGAACTTCTTGCAAGTGGAAGGGAAGGTGCAAAATCTGAAAATGTCTGCTACTGTAAAGAAGTTTCTTAAGGGCCAGTATCAATTATACTTTTAGTTTCTCAATAAAGTCCTACTGCCAAGAATTGAGAAGAGGACAACTGCTACTATTGTAGGGTTGTATCTCATGGTTGATTTTATCACTCTTGAGGACATTAACCTACCAGCTCTGATGATGGAACATATGACAAGAGTGTTGACCATAAGAGAAGGTAGACATGGCTTGGCATATGGGTACCTACTTAATCATGTGTTCGAACACTTTGGAGTAAGGCTTGGAAGGGGAGTAGCTGGGACAATCAAACAATCCTTTTCTTACACTACTTTGGCAGAGTTTGAGTATAGCGAGCTTAGGGAAGGGACCAAAAAGTCTCCAATGTTAGACTAATTAGATCATAAGGAGACTTTGAAGAAGTAAATAGAGGAGCTGACAACTTCCTTAGCGAGCAAGGATGGTGACATAGTTTTGCTAAAGGTAAGTTGGCCCAAGGCACTAGTGAACGACCAAATTGTGCAGAATTGCTCAAGTTAAAGGAAGAAAATGCCATGTAGGCCCTTAAAATCAAATCTCTTACTCAACAGCTTCTTCTGGCGCACCAGGACTCCAATGTGCGCATGACCTTGCTTATACAGTCCTTTACCCCTAATCTCTCTATTTTCTAGGTTGTCCAGTCCGTGTCTGTCTGTCATGACCCAAGCCTAGGGCCTAGACATGACATGGTGAATAGAGAACCCGAAGGGACCCTAAATAAGAGTTTTAACTTATCATTACACATTCTTGGTCGCAGAAGCATATAAAGACATAGAGATTAAGAATGGAGCAATGCGACTAAGGGAAAGCTTGTATAAACATCATAATCAAGAGTCAAGAGTCAAAGCTTATATGAAAATACACAACATGTCCAGCACCTCTAATGTATAGATATTGCAGGGGCCAAGACAAGCTAATCGGGCTCACCCTCATAGTGAAATATAACATAAGATAGTATCTCAAAACATAAATAATACGGAAAGACATGAACCAAAGTCCCCGAAATGGAGGACTCACCAATAAGCTTGGAATAGCACCGTCTAGCCATATAGAGGAGGAGGATGATCAAATCGAGCACCGGTTCCTACATGATGATATCATGTAGGAAAGAGTATGTGTTAGTACATTTGAATGTACTAAGTATGTGGGATGCAATGTAACAACAAACAAGCTCCATAGCCAAAATGCATGCATTAGACAATAAGCATAATATAGCGATATGGCATATATGATCAATTCATAAGTAAAACAGGCTAGGGTAAATCATTCTTATTTAAGATATTATGTATGTAGAAGAGACCAAGCTAGAATCCTAACTTTGGATGGGAGATGTCATCATACACGGACACGCAGGTGGCGAGGCACAACACCTCTCACATGGTAGATGTCGTTCACACCCGGACACCCTGGTGGCAAGGTACTACACCCCTCATATGGTTGATGATTCACACCCATACACCCTGGTGGCAAGGTACTACACCCCTCACATGGTTGATACCTTTCACGCCTGTACACCTTGGTGGCAAGGTACTCACCTCTCACATGGTCGTCCAGGAACTTATGTCCCCTGGACTGGATATGGTCTAATATAATACATTATATAAAACATACATATATATTGTGTCCATAAGCTCATTTCATCATTAAAACATCATACATATCACATCTCATGCTTTGAACCTTCAATTCCTTATGAAAGCATAACCAGACACTTTATCAAACACTTAGCGGGTATGTAATGGGGGTAAAAGAGCATGCAATTTAGGGATGGAACCATACAGGAAAATCAGTGGTAAAATCTTTAATCAACACCTTGCAACACTCCCAAGAAATTCATATCAAAACCCTTCATCAATTCCAACCTTAAATCCAAGATTTGAAGCTCAAAACATGCTAAAACAACCATACTTTCATGAACTAAAATCACTGTGCAGTAAATTTCTCAATATGCAAGACCCATATGGAAAATCAACATTAAATCATGCAATATCGATTAAAAGAGGGTTTAGGCACATGGGTGGAAGGATCCAATGGTTCAACACCACATACCTTAGCTTTTGTGAAGTTCTTGAAGAAGCCTTTAATGGAGGTTTGAGGCTTGGGTGAGGCCCTTGAAGAAATCCTTTAGATTGGTCGTGAGTTCGGGACTTGAGTTTAGGGTTAGAAATTAGTTAAGTGTTTGGGGAAATATTGGGGAATGTTTTTGGGTGTTATAAGGGTGAAATAAGACTAAGTATGGATAAAAATATGTTTGGAAAATTTGGGTCCAATACTTAGAATATCTTGGACCACACTTAAAAATTGCCAGGTGACCGAAAAATCATATCCGTGTTGTGGAGAGGATGTGGAGATGATTTTAGACTATGGCGCGCCGAAGGCGCATCATGGAGGCATCGTAGAAAGCCCTCTAGAATTCATCCCTCAAAAATTTATAATTGCTATTATTTCCCTCATAAATCAAGGTTAGACCCTTTGTCACCTAATTTGGACACCCTGATCACAAATATGAATTCAGATTTTTGAAATAACTAATGAATTTTTAGATATAAGGAAATCAAAATTTTGGGCATTTTGAGGCACATTTTTGGATACTTTTGGGGGTCGTTTCAATATCTCCCCCTTTGGAACATTCCTCCCCAAATGTAATAGAAAAGTACAAGACAAGAGTGATCATGAACAGATCATCCCCAACAAGAATGAAACACAACATGGAAAACATCATTTTCAAATTCTCAACATAAGTGTAAAATCATCATATGTTTATCATTTTAAAATGTGAATGCATGTGAATGTCATAGGGGCTGAAATGTAAGGCTTGAAGTCACATATGGAACTTAGGAGTAGTTCTTTAAGCTTAAGTGAAGTGGAAAATATAAGGATCCCGCTTTTGAATATTCGCTTTGGCCTCCCAAGTAGCACTTTCGACTTGTTGGTTCTTCTAAAGGATCTTAACGGATGCTACCTCTTTGTTTCTTAATCTCTTTACTTGCCTATCCAAGATTTGAACTGAAACATCCTCATAGGTTAAGTTGTCATCCAGAAAACCCAAAATATCAAGAGGCACAATGGCATTAGGATCACCAACACATTTCCTCAATGTAGAGACATGGAATGTCGGATGTACCAAATTCATTTCACTAGGAAACTTCAACTCTTAAGCTACCTTACCAACCCTCTTTATCACCTCATAAGGACCAACATACCTTGGACTCAACTTCCCCTTTTTGCCAAACTGGACCACACCTTTCATTGGAGAAACCTTCAAATAAACTCAATCACCCACTTGGAATTCTAGGTCTCTTTTCACATCGGCATAGGATTTTTGACGACTTTGGGCTGTCCTCAATCTCTCCCTAATCATGTTAATTTCTCTAGAGCATCCACAACCAGATCCATCCCCAGCAAGGTCACCTCTCCAACCTCAAGCCAACCCACCGGTGATCTACAACGTCTCCTATAAAGAGCCTCACATGGAGCCATACCGATGCTAGAGTGATAGGTATTGTTGTAGGCAAACACAATCAATGGAAGATGGTCATCATAACTACCTTTTAGCTCTTAGACACAAGTCCTAAGAATATCCTCAAGTGCTTGAATTGTCCACTCTGCTATGCCATCCGTTTAGGGGTGGAGGGTCGTACTAAGGTGAACTTTGGTACCAAGACCCCTTTGAAAATACCTCCAATAGTGTGAAGTAAATTGTGCAACACAATTCGATATAATGGATTAGGGAACCCCATGAAACCTCACCAACTCATGGAAGTACAACCTTGCATACTGTTCAGCCCCATATGAAGTCTTGACCGGTACAAAGAGAGTCGATTTTGTCATCCTATCAAACACAACCCATATGGAATCAAAACCTTTTCTAGTCTTGGGCAACCGTACCACGAAATCCATATTAATCACCTCTCACTTCCAAGTAGGAATCTCTATATCTTGGGTTAGGCCACCCGGCCTTTGATATTCGGCTTTGACTTGTTGACAACTATAACAATCGAAAACAAATTTGGCAATATCTCTGTTCATGCCTCCCCACCAGTACACATCCCTCAAGTCTCTATACATTTTGGTAGAACCAGGGTGGATAGAATTAGAAGGGTTATGGGCTTCATCAAGAATTCTCTCCCTAAAACCACCAACACATGGCACACACAACCTACCTTGGTGTCTAAGGGCCCCATCTCCCCCTTGGAAGAAAACCTCTATCTTGCCCTCTTTCACCAAGGACTTCAACTCAAACAAGGAGGAGTCTAGATCTTCTTTTGCTATCACCTCATCAATCAAAGAAGATTTAGAACTATCAACAACAAAAACACCATCACCCACATCTTCCAACCTCACCCACAATCTAGCCAATCGATGCACCTCCCTAGCTATCTCCCTATCACCACTATCCAAATGAGCTAGGCTACCGACAGATACCCGACTCAAAGCACCCGCCACAATATTTGCCTTACCCAAATGGTAGTGGACACTCATGTCATAGTCCTTAAGGAGTTCTAGCCATCTTCTTTGTCTCAAGTTAAGATATTTTTGAGTGAAGACATATTTAAGGCTCTTATGATCGGTGAAGACATCAATATGCACCCCGTACAAATAATGACACCAAACCTTTTATGCAAACACCACGATGGCTAATTCAAGATCATGGGTAGGGTAGTTCTTTTCATGCACTTTGAGTTGCCTAGAAGCATAGGCTATGACCTTACCATTTTGCATTAATACACAACCCAAACTAACTCTAGATGCATCACAATACACAACATATCCCTCAAGCCCATCTGGTAGTGATAAGATAGGAGCGGATGTAAGTCTATCTTTCAATGTTTGGAAACTTTTCTCACATTCATCGGTCCACACAAACTTAACCTTCTTTTGAGTTAATTTTGTTATAGGAGAAGCAATAGAGGAGAACCTATTCACAAACCTTCTATAGTAACCCGCAAGGCCCAAGAAACTCCCAATATACTATGGGGTCAATGGTCTAGGCAAATTCCTAATCACGTCGATTTTCTTAGAATCCACTGTTATACCATCCCCGACACCACATGACCCAAGAATGCAACCTCGTTCAACTAAAATTTATATTTATCATATTTAGCATACAATCTCTCCTCCCTTAACCTTTGCAACACAACCCTCAAATGGCCCATATGCTTTTCCCTACTGTGAGAATAAATCAAAATATCGTCAATGAAGACCACAACAAAAGAATCAAGATAGGGCTTTAAGACTCTATTCATTAGGTCCATGAAGATGGTCGGCACATTGGTCAACCCAAAGGACATCACCACAAATTCATGATGCCAATATCTAGTCCGAAAGGCTATCTTGGGAACATCATACTCCCTCACCCTCACTTTATGGTACCCAAACCAAATACCAATCTTAGAGAAAAAGATAGCCACTTGCAATTGGTTAAACAAGCCATCAATCCTTGGAAGAGGATATCTATTCTTTATAGTGACCCTATTGAGTTACTGGTAGTCAATGCACATTCTAAGTGACCCATCTTTCTTCTTTACAAATAACACTAGTGCACCCCAAGGGGTGATTGGCTAGGTCTAACAAATCCCTTCTCCAACAAATCTTTCAATTGCTCCTTTAACTCCTTCAACTCCGCCAAGGCCATACAGTAAGGGGAATGGAGATATGTTGGATGTTGAGAAGGAGATCTACACCAAAATCTATCTCCCTTTTTGGAGGGACATCGGGAAGGTCATTTGGAAAGACATCAAGAAACTCACTCATAATTGGGATCGACTCAATGAAAGGGACTTTGGACTCTATATATTTGACTCTCACAAGATGATACATACACCCCTTGGAAACCAACCTATGAGCTTTAATGCATGAGATGAACCTATGCCTTACTACTATATCATGACTTTACCACTTAAGGACGGGTTCATTAGAAAATTGAAACTTGACCCTATGAGTTCTACAATCAATAGAAGTATAGTATGCATGTAACAAATCCATGCCAAGAATAACATCAAAATCAACCATATCTAATTCGACAAGATCACAAGGTAGGATTTTATGAAAAATGCAAACCAGACAATTTCTATACACCCTCCTAGCAACAATAGATGCACAAATAGGAGTAGACACTTCAAATGATTCATGCAACATATCCGACTCAACATCAAACATTTTAGCAATGAATGGGGTAACAAAGGAAAGGGTGGCACCCGGATTAATCAAGGCATATACATCAAGACAAAAAATTTTCAATATACCAGCAAAACATTGGGGACTTCACCAACCCCTTGCCTCCCATGTAGAGCATAAAAGTAATTCTACCTTGGGGCACCACCTTGATGACCACCTCTACCCAATGGGACTTCATTTGCACCCCAAACTTTGCCACGATTCATTAGACAATCCATCCTTTTGTGACCAAGCTGCCCACAATCAAACCACGCATTTAAACCCTTTACACATGGGCCTCTATGATACCTTCCACACTTAGGGAACATATAATTAGGAGCAATTGCACCCACACCTTGAGGACTAGGGACATAATTGGTGAACCCCCTATTAGTAGCATGAGGAAGCCTTTTGCCTTGTTGATATCTAGCACCCTTTTGAAACCCACCCTCAAAACGAGCTCTCTTAGCCTCATGGCCCCTTCTCTTTATCATCTTTTCTTCTTCCATTTGCTCAACCTATATCATCAACCGATACAAGTCCATGTCGCTAATAAGCATTGCGGATCAGCATCTTCACCTAACAAATCAGAGACCCCCATAACTAACTTACTCATTCTTGACTTAGAATCGACCACCAAGTGAGGAGAATACTTGGATAGTTGATTAAATTTGAGAGCATACTCCCTCACACTCATACCACCTTGCTTCAAGTTCATAAACTCAACCAACATTGCTTCCTTAAGCTCAAAAGGGAAGAACCGATTAACGAAAGTCAATTTAAATTCCTCCGAAGCACCACATAGAAAGGCATATTATAACATAAGAACAATACCTTATAAACCTAAAAGAAGAAGATATATTAGTAAAAGAAAATATAAAAATTACTTTAAGAAAAATCCTAAAAAATGTACAATGTTATAATTGTGGAAAATTAGGACATATATCTACTGAATGTAAGGAACCAAAACAGAAACAAATAAGAGAAATACAATTAGAAGATGAAAATTATATTGATCTTAAAATAGACATAGAAGAATAAGAGACGCATGCAGTGACGAAATATGAAAATGACATAAAGACATATAATGCAAGCCATGACATAATCAAGACAAGGACTTAAAGCAGACAAGAACATAAAGACAGATGTCATAAGCAATGACATAAGCAGGAAAGAGACATAAAGAATATGCCAGACAAGATAATTATGTAAATATTCCTTTTAGTCATTTTCAACTTTTCTTTTTGTAAAAGTATTTTGTCCATTTGTAAATTAGTCAAAAAGTTGTGTCGGCCAAAAGAAAAAGGAGAATCTTTGAGTGGAAGATGGGGTCCATAAGAGCACCCGCACTCATTATTGCCCCAAATCTTTTGCCTATATATAGTCTTATATTCTTACTTGTAAAAATCATCGGGTTTTTTGACTTGTTATTAAATTTCTCTTTCTAAAAACTCTCTCAGCCTTGCTTCAATCAACTCCAACAAAATATATATCAAATATCAACAATATAATGGAAGAAAATAAGGTACGCATGTTTATGATTAGCTAAACTAGTCTAGGTAAGTATTAGAAATAGTTAACTAATTTTAACATGCTAATGATCCTATGATCCCTAAAAAAGGAAGATCAGAATAATAACAAACAGTGGTTTAATGCAAAGAATCAGAGACGATACTGTAGCTAAAGTAGACTTAGCCGTGCACAGTTTCCACACTAGGCAGGTGGCCATTAAGCGGAGTTGAGGTGCGTCAGTTGCTTGAGGTCCTTACCTGCTTGCATTTTTGTCAATGATAAACTGGCATGAACACTACTGTAGCCAATCCATAGAACTTGGTTGGGTTAGTGGTGAAAGCACCGG
>JAOTQJ010203694.1:0-19667 GCA_025642045.1 Solanum sejunctum | reverse complement strand
TGACTCTTTAAACTGTCTGCGCTTCTTTCAATTGTGAAGTAGCAGTTAGTCAATGCAACTTTTGACGCTCATCATGGTCATCCGGAAACAGTCGCGCTATGTTTTTAAACATAGGGGTCAGACTGCGTACATCCGACCTCCCCTTACCCCGCAATGGGCGGGCCTTTGAGGCATTGGGGTAATGTAATGTTAACTCATGAGAAAAGAAAATACATTAATTAATGTTTGGTGCACATAAATAGATTACACTATTATTGCACATAAATACATTACATTATTCATGCACATAAATATATTACACTATTTTTCTTCTTATTAAGAAAATGATTTAAAAGAAAATTCATCTTTTATATTTTCAAAATCCTTGTGAATATTATTTTCTTTTGGAATAAAATTATTTATGAGCATTAATGTTGTCTCATGAAAGTTGACTCATGAGAAAAGAAGATAATTAATGTTTGGTGCACATAAATACATTACACTATTTTTTTATTCATAAAATAATTTTAAAAGTAATTCATCTTTTATATTTTCAAAACCTTTGTGAATATTATTTTCTTTTGGAATAATATTATTTATGAGCATTAATATTGTCTCATAAGAAAAGAAGATAAATTAATATTTGGTGCACATAAATACATTACACTATTTTTCTTTTATCTAGAAAATAATTTAAAGAGAAATCCATCTTTTATATTTTCAATCTTTGTGAATATTATTTTTTTTAGGAATAAAATTATTTATGAGAATTAATGTTGACTCATGAAAGTTGACTCATGAGAAAGGAAGATAAATTAATGTTTGGTGAACGTAGATATATTACACTATTTTTTTTTATTTTGAAAATGATTTAAAGAAAAATCAATCTTTTATATTTTCAATCTTTGTGAATATAGGGAATCTTAGTAGCTCAATTGGTTGATTACCTGAACTCCCACCTTGTTGGTGAGGGTTTGATTTCCCATGTTGTAATCCCCCTCCCCATTTCCCATTCTCCTACCCCCAATGAAAAAAAAATCTTTGTGAATATAGTATTTTTTTAGGAATAAAATTATTTATGAGCATTAATATGGAAGGATTAAAAAGGAAGAAGAAAAAGGTAAAATCCTCCCAAAACTATATGTGACATCCCGTAACTCTATCCTCATATATACCTATGTCTTAAGCCTCCCCTTTATGTGTAGGAAGTGTATTAGGGTTATAACAGACCTCTAGTATTTAATCAAGTTCAAAACTTTCCTATAAGTTGAGTTTCTAGTTAGATTATGCAAGGGTCAATTTTAAATGAGCATAACTTTTAGCACACAAAGAATTAGAAGTCCATGACATACCAGATGAAAGCTCTTTGAATTAGCTTTCCAACGCAACTGGTTTCACCTCATTTGGAGTTCGGAGTCAAAAGTTATGTCCATTTTACTGAAGACTGCCAGAGTAGAGGTGCAATATGAGACCGCTTTACGAGTCATAAGTCAGAGTACGACCCATCTGTTAACTCGTGAAAAAATTAATAAAACTTTATATTTTCATCCTCAGACTTTATGGACCCATCTACAGGTCTTAGAACCCTCTACGAGTAGTAAAATGAGGCTCGTAGAGAATTTCAAAGACCCCAAAATTTGCCCGAAAGTTTACGGAAGGTTTCCTACGGGTCGTAGAAGCTTCTACATGTCGTAAAGCTTCTACAAGTCATAGAGGGTCTTGTAGGTGACTCGACCAACGATTTTAAATAGGTGTATTTTCATATTTTCTCACCCTTTTAAACTTAAACTTGTCAATTTTCAACTAATTAAATCCCTAGAACGTACTTATTCATATCATCAACTTCAAAACCCTCCAATAACTCAGAACATAGATTTAAAGGGACAAAAACTAGGGCTTCCAAGAATATTTCTCAATTCTTCCAAGAATATAGTTTTTAATGTATTTAAGACCCTCCAAAAGATATCCTACTATTATTTTAGTATCTATAACCACTAGATCTACCCAAGATCATATTTATAAGTTGAGATCAAAGTTTCCTCTATTACTAGTTAATTTCATCAAAATACTTGTTCATGCATTCTTCTTGATAAATATCATGTTTTTATTTACTGATTTTAGTACTAAGTTAAGATATTGAGACAAGATTTATAGTTATTATTGTATTCATGACAACCTTTTATCTATTTCATGAAAAGATATAATATTCATAGTTTGAGTTAAGTTTAAGGAGTACTTAAAGCATTGTATTTGCAAGATAGCTGAGTAATACAATTGGGTTTTTGAGACACTTATAATGATACTATTTTCAGTCATAGAAAAGAGATAAGTTGTGAAAAGCCTAAGAAAAGCTAAAGTTGGGTTTAGTCCCAAAAGATCAAAGAGACATTTTGAGAACTCTTATCCTTAAGTTATGAGCATGGGAGTAGTATTGAGCACCGATATGAGTGAGAGTAATAATAACTTGAAATCATAAGCTACATAGTGACGTAGGATAGGATTGTACCAAGAGTACAACTCCCCACTTGCCACTGAGATGTCCCAATTTTGGGATGGATTCACTCCCCTAGCTTTTGTTCCTTACCCTGGTAAAGTACGGGATGACTATGGCAGCATGGGTAAGATGTTATATCATCACTAAGCTCATAATGATGGTTATCGGTTAGAGAAACTCCCCAAGCTAAAGTAAACTAGTCTCTATATACAGGGTTTTAGCATATGTTCTACTTTCGGCATACACTTCATCTATTACTTATGCAATCCTATTTTGACATGTTCTAATAACTTAAGTACAAAGCCTTATTCTTAGATCCTATTTTGGCTATTTTACATACCATAAATTCTACATACTGACGTCCTCTGGACCTGTATCATTTTATGATGCAGACACAGGTGACAAAGTTTATTAGCAGTCATTTCGTTGAGGACCAATATTTTCCATCTAGCTATTGTGAGGCCTCCTACTAGTCAGAGGCTTTGGAGTTTCTATCTATGCTTTCCTTTTTTTGTATTTATTTTAAGTAGTTGCTCAAACTAGTCCAGCTAGAGGTTCCATAGACTGTATGTTAAGAGTTTCAGATCTTCTTTTTAGTTGTTGTTGAGATATTTTTACTATTCAGTTTATTAAGATATTTTAGTATTCTTAGCTTATTATATTTAAGTCTTTCCTTTATTATTTGAGTCTTTCGCTGAGTATAGTAGCCAGGCTAAGTGTTTCGCTTGAGGCCAGAAATGGTTCTAAGTGCTGGCATACCCAGGATGTGAACTCGAGGCATAAGAAACTTAGTATCAGAGCACAGAGTTCAAGTGTCCTAGGGAGTATGTGGAACTGTTTCTAGTAGAGTCTGTATTATTGGTGTGAAGTGCACCATATCAATAATAAGGAGGGTACAGGACATTAGGAAATGTCATTATCAATTGATATTCCCTCTCATGCTTTAGAGTTACCTCTGTTAAGTCCATTCTAATTCATGTGTTCACGCCTTATTTTTCAGATCATGCTTCCACGTAGAGCCATCAGACCAGCCAGAGGTAAAGGGCGCTCAGCCTTACAGAATGCAAACTAGCCTGAGCCACTAATTCCTGAGGGACCTAGAGGTCCAGCTATTCCTGTTGAGCAGCCTTCACAAGCGGATATCTCTAATGGTAAGCTCCGCCAGGCCATCCAGACTTTGGCACAAGTAGTCACTACATCGGGAGGTCGACAGGGAGATGGTAGAAATGATGGTTCAGATACCACCAGGGTTCATGAATTTCTGAGGATGAACCTACCTGAGTTTATGGGGTCTAATATGAAGGAGGATCTCAAGAACTTCATTGAGGAGCTCCAGAAAGTGTTTCAGGTTATGCACACAGGTGATGCAGAGCGGGTTGAGTTGGTTGTCTACAACTCAAGGGAGTAGCTAGACTCTAGTTTAATCGGTGAAAAGGAGGTAAAGCAAAAGGGGTGCTATCTTTGAGTTGGGTAGTATTCGAGGAGGCTTTTCTGGGATAGTATTTTCCTAGAGAGTTGAGGCAGGCTAAAGTGAGGGAGTTTTTGAATCTGAAGTAGGAAGCTATGAATGTGTGAGAATACAATGTCAAATTCACTCAGCTATCCCGTTATGCTCCTACTATAGTGGCAGACATATGTACAAGGATGTATCTTTTTGTGTCAGGGCTCTCTCTGATGACTAATAGAGAGGACAGAAATGCTATGCTAATTGGGGATATGGACATAGCTTGTTTAATGACTTATATGCAGCAAGTGGAGGAGGAGAAATGCAAGATAGGGAGGAGTCCAAACACAAAAAGGGCCAGGACATTAGGCTAGGAGATAGGTAAGAGAGGGGCTGGAAATGCCGATCATTCATCCCTTCAGCCTAGGACATCTGGACCAGTACCTTTATCTTCTAGTGGATCGCACCAAGGGTTAGGAGTGAGCAAGGATCACAGAACTGCAGATTTTAAGGTAGCCAGTCATAGGGGAGTATAGCTCAAGGATCGACTCGTTATCCAGTTTATGTAAGTGGTCCCATCTTGAAGAGTGCCTTGTGGGTACAAATAGTTCATTTAGGTGTGGTCAAGCCGAGCACTTTTTGAAGGACTGTCCTATGGGGAGGCAAAACATGAGGGATAACAGATCTTAATTAGTCTCTTCAGCATCACAAGGTAAGCCCATTTATAGGGGTGCTACATCAAGAGTAGGCAGGGTCACAAATCGTCTATATGCCATTCCACAAGATATTAGCAGGAGAACTCACCAGATGTGGTTATTGGTATGCTCAAAGTCTTTACTTATGATGTCTATGCATTAATAGACCCAGGTGCCATATTGTCATTCGTGACTACCTATGTAGCTATGAAGTTTGGGATCAGTCTAGAATGTCTTCTCGTACATTTTAGTGTTTCCACTCCTACTGGAGAGTCTATTCTAGCCCAAAGAATCTATAGGAGTTGTTCAGTATTAGTTCACCATAAAGATATCTTAACTGATCTGGTTGAGTTAGACATGATAGATTTTAACATTAGTCTGGGCTTGGACTGGCTTCAAGCTTGTTATGCCTCGATAGATTGTAGAGCCTGAGTGGTCAAGTTTCAGTTTCCTAATAAACCAGTCTTAGAGCGTAGAGGTAGCTCAGGTTTTCCTAAATGTAAATTTATCTCATATCTCAAAGCTAGAAAGTTGATGTCCAAAGGGTGTATATACTATCTAGTTAGAGTCAAAGATTCTCATGTCAAGACACCATCTCTCCAGTCTATTTTAGGTGTGAATGAGTTCTAAGAAGTCTTTCTTGATGATCTACCTAGAGTCCCTCTTGACAGGGAAATAGACTTTGGTATAAACAGCCTCTCAAATACTCAACCTATATTTATTCCTCTGTATCGTATGGCGCCTTCAAAACTAAACGAGTTGAAAATATAGCTAAAAGGCCTCCTAGATAGAGGTTTTATTAGACCAAGCGTCTCACCTTGGGGGTGCTCCAGTTCTCTTCGTGCATAAAAATGATGGGTCTCTTAGAATATGCATATATTACCGTCAATTAAATAAGGTCACCATAAAGAACAAGTATCCTCTCCTATTTGATCAACTCAGGGTGTTACTTGTTTCTCCAAAATAGACCTCGAATCTGGGTACCATTAGCTTAAAGTTAGAGAAAAAGACATCCCTAAACATCTTTTAGAACCTACTATAGTTATTATAAGTTTTTGTCATGTCATTTGGACTGATGAATGCACCAGTAGCCTTCATAGATCTTATGAATAGGGTGTTGAGGCCATACCTAGATATGTTCGTTATAGTGTTCATAGATGACATCCTAATCTACTTTTGTAATGAGGAAGAGCATACTGACCATCATAGAATTATCCTTCAGATCCTTAAGGACCAATAGTTGTATGCCAAATTTTCCAAATGTGAGTTTTCGTTAGCATCTATGGGTTTTTAGGTCATATTATTTCTGGTGAAGGCATTCAAGTTGATTCTTAAAAGATTGAGGTAGTAAAGAATTGGCCAAGGCCCACAACTCCAACAGAGATAGGGAGTTTCTTGGGTTTGGCAAGTTACTACAGGCGTTTTGTAGAGGGGTTTTCTTCTATCTCAACTCCCTTGAGTAAGCTAACCAGAAGAAGGTTAAGTTCATAAGGTCTGAAGCTTGTGAGAAGAGTTTCCAAGAGTTGGAAACTAGGCTGAATACAGCTCTGGTCTTATCCCTACCCAAGGGAGTTGATGACTTTGTCGTATATTGTGATGCTTCCAGAGTTGTGTCGGGATATGTACTGATGCAGTGAGTCAAGGTGATAGCATATGCCTCCAGAAAACTTAGGACTTATGAGAAGAACTACCCAACTCATGACCTTGAGCTTGCTGCTATAGTGATTGCTCTCAAAATCTGGAGACACTATCTTTACGGTGGGCATGTAGATGTATTTACAAACCACAAAAGCTTGCAGTATGTGTTCAGCTCAAAGGAGCTGAACTTGAGGGAAAGGAGGTAGTTGGAGCTGTTGAAGGATTATGGCATGAGTATCCTTTATCACCCAGGTAAAGCTAATGTAGTTGCTGATGCTCTTAGTAGGTTGATACCATGGGGAGCACTGCATACATTAAGGATGGAAAGAAAGAACTAGCTAAGGAAGTGCACGAGCTAGCATGTTTAGGGGTGCAAATTGATGATTCTAATGAGGGTTGTGTCATTATAAAAAATAGGGCAGAGTCATCTTTGGTGGTAGAGGTAAAAGAAAAGTAAGACCGAGATCCTATCCTCCTTCAGCTGAAAGAAGATGTTCAGAAGCAAAAAGTATTAGTGTTTGTAAAAGGGGGAGATGAAGTCCTGAGATACCAAGGCAGGCTGCGTGTACAAAGTGTTGATGGCCTTAGAGACGGGATTCTAACTGAGGCTCACAACACCAGATACCCTATTAACTTAGGTGCAACAACATGTATAGAGACTTAGGAACGGTTTAGTGGTGAGGTAACATGAAGAAGGACAATGCAGAGTTCGTGTCCAGATGCCCGAATTGCCAACAAGTTAAAGTGGAGCACCAAAGACCTTACGGTGTGGCCCAGAATATTAGAATTCTAGAATAGAAGAGGGAGATGGTTAATAGGGACTTCATAATAGGTTTACCTTTATCTCATATACAATATGATTTGATATGGGTCATATAGATAGAATGACTAAGTCAGCTCACTTCCCACCTGTCAAGACGACTGACACAACTGAGGACTATACTAGACTTTACATTAAGGAGATTGTTATATATTATGAGGTCCTTATATCCATTATTTTTGATATGGGATCCCAATTCATAGCACCATTTTAGAAGTCCTTTTAGAAAGGACTTGGTACAAAGGTGAATATTAGTACAACCTTTCATCCCCAGACAGACGGGCAAACTAAGCGGGCCATACAAACTCTTAAGGATATGTTGAGGTCATGTGTTCTAGACTTTAAAGGTAACTGGGATGCACTTACCCTTAATCAAATTTTCTTATAACAATATTTTCTAGGCTAGCATACAAATGGCACCATATGAGGTCCTTTATGGGAGGAGGTGTAGATCACCTATTGGTTGGTTTGAAGTTGGAGAGGCAGGATTAATAGGACCTAATTTGGTCCACCAAGCCATGGAAAAGGTGAAAATTATTTAAGAGAGACCAAAGACTGCCCAAAGAGAAAAAAGTATTATACCAATGTTACAAGGAGAGATTTAGAATTTGAGGTAGGTGATTGGGTGTACCTGCAGGTCTCACCAATGAAGGGAGTTGTGAGATTCAGAAAAAAGGGGAAGCTCAGTCCTTGGTATATGGGTTTGTACAAGATTATTAGGAGGATCGATAATATGGCATATAAATTGGAACTGCCACCAAAGTTAGCTGCTATTCATCCAGTATTCCACATTTATATTCTTAAGAAGTGTTTGGGAGACCCCGCACTGGCTATGACCTTAGAGAGTATTGGAGTTAAAGACAACTCTACATATAAAGAGATCCCATTTCAGATACTAGATCAACAAGTTTGTAAATTAAGGACCAAGGAGATTGCCTCTGTTAAAGTATTGTGGAGGAAGCAGTTCATCGAGGAAGCCACTTTTGAAGTTGAGGTAGATATGAAAGCTAGATATACACACCTATTCGTTCCTTTCAATGATGAGCATGAAGGTAATATTCCTTATTCCTACTGTTGAGTTTATGTATATTAATAAATATGAGTAAAAAGACATCCCTGGATAGCTTCTTGTTGATAAACTAGTTCAAGAGTAGCAAACATGCTAATATTCCCCAGTTTCACCTTTATTCAAGGACGAATGATCCCAAGGAGGAAATATGGTGCCACCCATAAGTATATACTCATATTTACCTATGTTTTAAGCCTAATCCTTATATGTGGGAAGTGTATTAGGGTTATATGAGACCTCTAGTACTGAGTCGAGTTCATAACTTTTCTATAAGTTAAGTTTCTAGTTTTAGATTATGCAAAGGTCAACTTTAAATATCCATAACTCTTAGCACACAATGAATTATAAGTCCTATGCATACCAAATGAAAGCTCTTTGAATTAGCTTTCCAACGCAACTACTTTCACCTTATTTGGATTTTGGAGTTAAATTTTATGGTCGTTTTACTAAAGACTGCAGAGCAGAGGTGCAATCTAAGACCTTTTTATGGGTCATAAATTAGAGTATGTTCCGTCTGCTAACTCATGGAAAAATCACTGAAACTTCACATTTTCAGCCCCAGACTTTATAGGCTCATCTATGGGTCATAGAACCCTCTACGAGTCATAAAATAGGGTTTGTAGAGAATTTCAGGGACCTCAAAATTTGCCTAAAAGTTTACAAAAGATTCCCTACGGGTCGTAGAGGCTCTCGTAGGTGACCGACTAACGATTTTAAAAAAGGGGTGCTTTCATTTTTTCTCACCGTTTTAAGCTTAAACTTATTAGATTCCATCTAATTAACCCCTAGAACGTACTTGTTCATATCATCAACTTCATAACTCTCCAAGAACTCAGAACGTAGATTCAAAGGGGCAAAAGCTAGTACTTCCAAGAATCTTCTTCAATTCTTAGAAGAAGCTAGTTTTTAAGGTATGTAAGGCCCTCCAAATGTTATCCTGCTATTATTTTAGTATCTATAACTACCAGATCTATCCAACATCATATTTATAAGTTGCGATCAAAGTTCCTCTATTACTAGTTAATTTCATCAAAATACTTGTTGATGCATTATTCTTAATAAATATCATGTCTTTTACTGATTTTAGCACTAAGTTAAGCTATTGAGACAAGATTTATAGTTATTATTGTATTCATGGGAACCTTATATCTATTTCATGAAAAGCTATAAGGTTCACAATTTGAGTGAAGTTTAAGTAGTACTTAAAGTTTTGTATTTGCAAGATAGTAGAGTAGTACAATTGGGTTTTTGAGGAACTTGTAATAATAACTGTCATAGAAAAGAGACAAGTTGTGAAAAGTCTAAGAAAAGATAAAGTTGGGCTAAGTCACAAAAGATCAAAGAGACATTTTGAGAACTCTTACTCTTAGGTTATGAGTGTTATAAAATTTCTTTTGGGAGTAGTTTTGAGCACTGATATGAGCGAGAGTTATAATAACTTAAACTCGTAAACTACGTAGCTGGCGTAGTATAAGATTGCACCAAAAGTACAGCTCCTTACTTGCTACTGAGATGGCCCAGTTTTGGGATGGATCCACTCCCCAAGTTTTTGTTCCCTACACGGGCAAAGTACAGGATGTCTGTGGCTGCATGGGAAAGATATTATATCATTATGAAGCTCATATTGATGGTTGTCAGTTAGAGAAACTCCCCAAGCTAAAATAAACTAGTTTCTACATACAGGGTTTCAGTATATGTTCTACTATCAGCATGCACTTCATTTATTACTTATGCTATCCAGTTTTGTGAGATTCTCTTATTACGCAAGTACAGTGCCTTATCCTATGATCCCATTTTGACTATTGTATATATCATACATTGTACGTAATGATGTCCTTTGGACCTGCATCATTTTATGATGCAGACGCAGGTGACAGAGTTCCACAATGTACATTCATTTTCCATCCAGCTATTGGTGAGTCCTCCTTCCAGTCATATGCTTTGGAGTTTCTATCTATGCTTTTTTTATATTTATTTTCAGCAGTTGTTCAGACTAGTCTAATTAGAGGTTCCATAAATTGTATGTTTTTTAGATCTTCTTTCAGTTGTTTTTGAGATATTTTTACTGTTCAGTTTATTTAGATATTTCAGTATTCTTAGCTAATTATATTTAAGCCTTTCCTTTATTATTTGAGTCTTCCGCTGAGTATAGTAGCCAGGCCAAATGGTTCGTTCTGGACCAGAAATAGTTCTGGATATTGGCCACGCCCAGGGTGTGAACTCAGGGCCTAATACTATAATCTTTCAATTAAATATGAAATGGAGTAAAGTGCAAAACTAGTGCATCTCAATTTTATTTTTTGTTCAACTATCTAATAACTAACAGAAATAACTTACAGATAAGAATATAGCCGCATACACAATATATTTTTTCATACCTTACTCATGAAATTACACTAATTATGTTATTGTTGTTTCATTTATCCAATATCGAAGGCCTAAGTGCATACAAATACTCACTTTTGGAAATAACATTTACTTTATACTTGAACACTTAAAATTCTTGTTAATCTATCTATTTCAAAATGACTTTAATTGTGTGATTCTTGAAGTTTCCTATTGCTAAAATTTAGCTATTTTTTGCCTTTAAATTTAGTCACACTCCTTGTCCGTATTCCTTTGTCAAACAATAATTATCCACTATTAAGTTAACATAGGAATTAAGAGGCAACAAAGGACAAGAACAGTTTTTTCAGACCACCCTATAAATCATCTAAACATTGAAATGTGATACTTTCTAATAAGAATGTTAAAATAGAAAAAAATGACTTTGGCAGTAAATTTCTCGATTAAATTCCATTGTCGGCAATATTTCCTAAACTGCCTCTACATTGCTAGGGCATGATATCCTTAAGTAGAATAGCAAGTGCAATTAGAGTTTTCTTATTTGTTCATAAGTGTACGACAAAGCAAACTAGAATTTCATATGCTAGAATGCTCATTAAAGTGAAAGTTACCAAACAATACCTCATCAAATCAATGTTATGGATCCTAGTGGGAAAGTGTTTGTACATCCTGTGGTCCTTAAGTGGATGCCGAAATTCTATGACAAATGTTTGAAGATTAAACATTAATGCCAAACTTCATGTTACCTAAGGAATACCAACCAAAGAAGAAACGATCTAGTTAACATGTAACTCAAGCATAGCAATATAAAGAACCAATTCAACCTCAAGTACAAAAAGTACAATAGGTAAAGCAACAACCTAATGAAGGATATGAGCATCAAAGCTAAGGAGGGGTACTAATCAACAAGAGAGGAAGATTGAATCAACCATACATATTTCAAACGAGTCGAGGCAATACAATCTTAGTCTAAATACTGAATAATTTAATGCAACTTTGGATCTTGCAAATTTTTCTATATTGGCAACTATATCAATCAATGCCTAAAGAATAATAAACTTGCTTCACAACTTATTGATATAGGTGGAGCTCCCAAAACGTGCTAATGAAGTGGATATTTTGAAATGTGAGAGGTGTAAATAAAAGATATAAACAAAATAAACTCAAAGTCTTTTTTGCAGTCTAATGAAGAAACCCTTGCTGGGCTTGTTGAAACTAGAGTTAAAGAGCACAACAGGAAGACTACAGTCAGCGATAGCATATGGATGAGAGAAACTTTATAACTAAGATTCAACACTCAGTGGTAGATCATAACTTATATGGGATGGGCAGAATTATGAGGTGATCAAAATAATAAAACACCCCACAACTACTACACTGCTTAATCACCAACAAAGCCAAAGATTAATATCAATTACTTATTATTATCTGCTGATTCAACATCATTGAGCAGTGTAAAAGTTTGTGGCAGAATCTAAATGAACTAGCAAAAGTGATTGATCAACCTTGGCTCATAATTGCTGATTTCAATGCTATACTATCCCCTTTGATAGATTAGCAAGATTTGTTATTACTTTAATTGTGTCAAAGATTTTAAAGAATGTGTGCACAATATTGGAGTAACTGAACTCCCTTGGAAGGGGAATTACTACTCTTAGTCTAACAAGCAACATGAACAAGTGGGAAAGTGTTTGGAATCATTGAAGTGAATGTTACCAAACCAATACCTAAGCAAATCAATGTGATCTTAGTCGAAAAGTGTTTGTACAACCTGTTCTCCTTGAGTGCTAGCCCAAATTCTGTGACAAGTGCTAACAGATTGCACATCAATACCACGCTATCATGTTACTTAAGGAATACCAACCAAAGAAGAGATGATCTAGTAAACAGGTAACAAAAGCATGGAAATATAAAGGACCAATTCATCCTTAAGTACAACAAGTAAACCAACAACCTAATGAAGAATATGAGCCGAAAAGCATAAGGACGGATACTGATCAACAAGAGAGGCAAAGTGACACAACCATATATATTTCAAGTCAGCCGAGGCAATATAATCTTATCCCAAATACTGATTAATTTAATGCAGCTTTGGATCTTGCAAAGTTGCCAATATTGGCAACTATATCAGTAGATGCCTAAAGAATAATAAACTTGCTTCACTGCCTATTGATAGATGTGGAGCTCCCAAAACTTACTAAAGAAGTGGGTATTTTGAACCATGAGAGGTGTAAATAAGAGATATAAACAAAAGGAAATCAAAACTTTTTTATGCAATCTAATAAAGTAAGCCTTGCTGTGCTTGTAAAATCTAGAGGTAATAAGCACAACATGAAGAATAAAATAAGACCAAAACACCTAGATATGAGAGATACTTCAAAAGTATGATTCAACACTCAATGGTAGATTATAACTTATATAGGATGAGAATGAATATGTGGTGACCAAAATAAAAAGCACCCTAGAGCTACTACACCGCTTAATCACTGACAGAGCCTAAGATGAACAACAACTACTTATTGTTATCTATGTATTCAACACCATTGAGCATTATAAAATTTTGTGGTAGGATGTCAATGAACTAGCAAAGAGATTGATCAACATTTGGCTCATAATTGGCAGTTTCAATGTGATACTATACCCTCAGGATGGATTAGCAGGATCTGCTATTATTTTAACCGATATCAAAGATTTTAAAGAATGTGTGCACAACATTGGAGTTAGTGCACTCCCTTGGAAGGGGCATTACTAATCTTGGTCTAACAAGCAACATGAACAAGTGGGAAAGTATTTGTACATAGTACAAAAGTGTTTGGAATCATTGAAGTGAATGTTAACAAAATAATACCTTAGCAAATTAATATGATCTTAGTTTAAAAGTGTTTGTACATCCTATTGTCCTTGAGTGCTGCCCAAATTCTATGACAAGTGCCAAAAGATTGAACATCAATACCAAACTACGATGTTACTTAAGGAATACCAACCAAACATGAAATGATATGGTAAATAGGTAACTCAAGCATGGAAATATAAAGAACTAATTCAACCTCAAGAACAACAAGTAGAACAACAACCTAATGAAGAATATGAGCCGAAAAGCACAAAGAGCGTTAATGATCAGCAAGAGACGAAGAGTAAATCCACCATATATATTTCAAATGAGTTAAGACAATATAATCTTATCCCAAATACTGATTAATTTAATGCAATTTTGGATCTTGTAAACTTGCCTATATTGGCAACCATATCAGCCAATGCCTAAAGAATAAAAAACTTGCTTCACTGCCTATTGATAGAGGTGGGGTTCCCAAAACTTGCTACAAAGTGGGTATTTTGAAATGTAAGAGGTGTAAGTAAGAGATCTAAATAAAAGAAACTCAAAGTTTTTTTTGCAGTCTAATAAAGTAAACCTTGCCGGGCTTGTAGAAACTAGAGTTAAGGAGAATAACATGAAGAATACAATCAGAACAATAGCACCTAGATGAGAGATATTCATAACTATGACTCAACAGTCAATGGTAGATATACGAAATGAAAATAAATATGAGGTGACCAAAATAAAAAGCACCCTATAGCTACTACACTACTTAATCACTGATAAAGTCAAAGATTAACAACACTTATTAATATCTATGAATTCAACACCATTGAGCAACACAAAAGTTTATGGCAGGATCTAAATGAACTAACATAAAAGATTGACCAACCTTGGCTGATAATTGGCGATTTCAATGCTATACTACCCCTCAGGATAAATCAGTAGGATTTGCTAATACTTTAACAATTGTCAAAGATTTAAAGAATTTGTGCATGACACTAGAGTTACTGAACTCCCTTGGAAGGGGCATCAGGACTCTAGGTCTAACAAGCAACATGAACAAGTGAAAAAGTGTTTGTACATAGTGGGAAAGTGTTTGGAATCATTGAAGTGAGTGTACCAAAATAATATCTCAGCAAATCAATTTGATCTTAGTGGAAAAGTGTTTGTACATCCTATGGTCCTTGGGTATTAGCCCAAATTATATGACAAGTGCCAAAAGATTGACCATTAATACCAAGCTACCATGTTACTTAAGGAATACCACCTAAAGAAGAAACAATTTGGTAAGCAGGTAACTCAAGCATGGTAATATAAAAGACCAATTTAACCTCAAGTACAATAGGTACATCAACGACCTAATGAAGGATATGAGCAAGAAATCCTAAGGAGGAATACTATTCAGCAAGCGAGGAAGAGTGTATCAACCATACATATTTCAAATGAGTCAAGGCAATATACAACTTTGTATCTTGTACACTTTTCTATATTAGCAACTATTTTAGCCAATGCCTAAAGAATAACAAAATATCTTCACTGCCAATTGATAGAGGTACAACTCCCAAAAGTTGCTAATAAAGTGGGTATTTTGAAACGTGATAGGTGCAAATAAGATTTATAAACAAAAGGAACTCAAAGTTTTCTTTGTTGGAGTCTAATAAAATAAGCCTTGCTGGTCTTGTAAAAACTAGAGCTAAGGAGCACAACATGAAGAATACAACCAAACCAATAGCACTTTAATGAGAGATACTTCAAAACTATGATTCAACACTCAATCGTAGATTATAACTTATAGGATGGGAATGAATATGAGGTGACCAAAATAAAATAAACCACAGAGCTACTATACTGCTTAATCACTGACAGAGCCAAAGATCAACAATAACTACTTATTATTATCTATGGATTCAACACCATTGAGCCGTGTAAAAGTTTGTGGTAGGATCTAAATGAACTAGCAAAAGAGATTGATCAACCATGACTCATAATTGGCGAACTCAATGCTATACTATCCCCTCATGATTGAATAGCAGGATCTGCTATTATTTTAATCCATGTCAAAGATTTTAAAGAATGTGTGCATGACATTGGAGTCACTGAACTCCCTTGGAGGGGACATTACTACTCTTGGTCTAACCAGCAACATGAACAACTGGAAAAGTGTTTGGAATCAGTGAAGTAATTGTTACTACAACAATACCTTAGGAAATCAATATGATCTTAGTGGAAAAGTGTTTGTACATCCTGTGGTTCTTGAGTGCTGCCCCAAATTCTGTGACAAGTTCCAAAAGATTAAACATCAATACTAAGATACCATGTTACTTAAGGAATACAAACCATAGAAGAAATGATTTGGCAAACAGGTAACTCAAGCATGGAAAGATAAAGGACTAATAAAACATCAAGTACAACAAGTAGAACAGGTAGACCAACAACCTAATAAAGGATATCAGCAACAAAGCGTAAGGAGATATTGATCAGTAAGAGAGGAAGAGTGAATCAACCATACATATTTTTGATGAGTCGAGGCAATATAATCTTATCATAAATACTGATTTTTTTGATGTAACTTTGGATATTTCAAACTTTCCTATATTGGCAACCATATCAGCCAATTCTTAAAAAATAACAAACTTACTTCATTGCCTATTGATAGAGGTGCAACTCCCAGAACCTGCTAATGAAGTGGGTAATCAGAAATGTGAGAGGTGTAATTAAGAGATATAAACAAAAGAAACTCAAAGTTTTTTTGGCTATCTGATAAAGTAAGTGTTGTTGGGATTGTAAAAACTAGAGTTAATAAGCATAACACGAAGAATACAATCAGCGTAATAGCACATAGATGAGAGATACTTTATAACTTTGATTCAACACTCAATGGTTGATTATAACTTATATAGGATGGGAATTAATATGAGGTGACCAAAGCAAAAAGTACCTTATAACTACTACACTTCTTAATCAATAACAGAGCCAAAGATCAACAAAAATTACTTATTGTTATCTATGGATTCAACATCATTGAGTGACGTAAAAGTTTATGGTAGGATCTTAATGAGCTAGAATAAAATATTGATCAACCATGGCTCATAATTGGTGATTTCAATGCTATACTACCCACTTAGGATAGATTTGCAGGATTTGATATTATTTTAACTAATGTCAAAGATTTAAAGAATGTGTGAATGACACTGGAGTAACTGAACTCCCTTAGAAGGGGCATTACTACTCTTGGTCTAACAAGCAACATGAACAAGTGGAAAAGTGTTTATACATAGTGGAAAAGTATTTGGAATCATTAAAGTGAATGTTACCAAAACAATACCTCAGCAAATCAATGTGATCTTAGTGAAAAAGTGTATGTACATAATGTGGTTCTTGAGTACTAGCCTATATTCTGTGAAAAGTGCCAGAAGTGAAATGACCCCAAAAGTACCCAAAAATATGGCTCGAAATGCTCAAAATTTTAAATTCTATATATCCCAAAATTCAATGCGATATCGTAAATCCAACTTCATATTCTTTTTCAGAGGTCAAAATTAGGGGAGGGGGGAATGGTCTAACCTCGATTTAAGAGCAAACGGTTAATAATTTTAATTTTCATCATTTTCTTATCTAGAATCGATCCGCGCCAGCATCGCGATGCGCAGCTATCGCAGACATGTATTAATTTGACCTCCATGACAGGTTTGTGTCGTGTACCAAATGTGGACATGTGTATTTTGTTGCCAGTGATTTCTATCTTGGTCCAAGACTTTTGGGTCTTGGGCCTAAGTGTTCCTAAATGTGTTTTTACCTATACTTAGCCTTATTTCGCCCTCATATCATCCTAAACATTCTCCAATACTCACTCAAAAACTTAGCCATATTTTCACTCCCAAATTCAAGTCCCAAACCCTCATCCTAAGCTAAGATTTTCCTTCAAGGTTCTTCTTCAAGCTTCAAGTCTCTATCTCTAATCTTCACTAAGTTCATCTCCAAGCTAAGGTATGTGGGTTTCTTTCAACGGTTCCTTTCGCCCATGATACCCAAGCTTCCTTTTACTCAAATTGTATGATTTCAAGTTAATTTATAAATGGGTCTTATTATGAAATTCACTGCACACTACGTAAAGATATGTGAGTTTGTGACTGTTTTGCTATGTTTTGAGCTGTAAATTTTTGATCTATTATATGATTTGTGGATGGGTTTTGATATATATTGCTTATGGAAATTGCAAGGTGTTGATTGATAATTTTAGAGTGTATTCTCTTGTTTGATTTCTTCTCTATATTTCATGGTTTTACACTAGCATTAAACACCCTCTAAGTGTTTGATAAAATATCTGGATGTAGTTTCTTGAGGAGTTGAAGGTCCAAAGCATGAGATATGATATGATTGACTATATGATGATGATATGATCTTGTGTATATGATATACTCTAGATAAAGTATTATATTAGCCCATGCCCGATCTGGGGGGACAAGAGCCTGAGTAATCGAGGTGGGGGGTTTGTACTCATCAACTGAGGTAAGGGTTTGTACTCATCAACCATGTGAGGGGTTTGTACTTCACCACCATGGTGATAAAGTGTGATTATCATCAACCTTGTGAGGCATGACACCAACTGTCACAACCCAAAATTCAAGTGTGATGGCACTTGTCTTATCCCACCAAGACAAGTCAGCCTATAATCCAACTATAACATCAAAACCATGGAATTATAATAAAAATAAAAGTTCAATTACAGACAATAAGTCAACTTAATAAAAATCCCCCAAAACTTGATTGTCACGTGCACAAGCTTCTAATGTATTACAATTTATTCGAAAGAAATCACAAGTGTCAAATGATATTATCTCTAGAATAGAACAAAATCATAAGTAGGAGTATGAAGTCAGCTGGGATGGCAAACAGATACCTCTCACAATCTCCACAGGAAGCCTTGGGCAAGGAAGAGTGGAGAGTATCACTGCAATCTGGGCTCACAACCTACAAAACTGTTGTAGCAAGGGGGTGAGTACCAAACACATGGTACTCAGCAAGTGATCTAATAAACACAAAATTAAGTAATATGGAAGACCGGTACCCCCAACACTCCAACCAAAACCCCCATAACTACAACCTAGGTCATAACCTTCACAATTATACTAGTCAAAAATGCTATGATCAAAGCCTATGATAGTATAATCCTCATTTATTCCACGTTCAAGTCATAGGGTAAAATTTTACAATTTATCAAGTCCTCGCTAATTCTTATGTGTCATTAAATCAATATCGAAACTAACCATGTAAAGACAGAAACAAGTCAGATGATATAATGAATAGACAATCTCAATAGCACTCCATATAATCATAACAAGTCTGTGCATTATGGAATAAAAATAAATGCCATGAGATATAATATAATGCAATGCAATATCACATAGAATGATGCATATATGTCCTAGTGATACACATCCACTAATCATAAACATGCCTCAGTCAGAACTCGTGGGGGCCATACATGGACCATATATCTGTCGTGGCGTACGACACATCCCTCGAATAATAGTATCCATCGTGGCATGCGATACGACCCTCAAATCATCGTATCCATTGCAGCGTGTGACACGTACCTCTAATCATAGTATCCGTCGCAGCATGCGACACGTCCCTCGAATCATATTACTTCTTTTTTCTTTGTTTTCTTTTTTCACTAGCTGGAACCATTTTTCTTCGGCTTTACATCTCTTTTCTTGGATCATGCAGCAAATACATAGTAATGCACAATAATCATGTTTATGAAAATAAAATATGCAAGATGCTCATACAAAGTCATATATCTCAAAATTAAGAATGGGTAGCTCAATACCATAAATGTTGCCATATCCTCAATCTCTATATCATGACAACCTTGACAACATTCAAATCAAAAAGTATCACTTCGATATCAATAACAAATAATCAATATTTCACATATAATAAACCCCCATCATTAATTCACAAGTAAAATATCATCATAGAATAATTACCCCATTTAAAATATTTCAATCAAAGCCTACCTAAATTGTTCTTAACACCTCACATCAGAAGTACAAGATTCTATATACTTAACAAAGTTTAAGAAATCTACTTGCCTTATATAAAGTCTCAAATCATGTCAATTCCAAAGTTTTTCCCCTTTCTACGATACTCCAGTTCACCAAAATCTATTCAAATATAGCATCATAATTATATAATGAATCTAACAACAATAAAATCAATTAATTCGATGAAAAAGGTAAAATGGTCTAAAAATTTTGTCGCCAGAAAATATCATTAGAATTTGAAAATTTATACATGAAAATGTTCCCCAAGTGATAAGGAATTCAACGGCAAAAACCATTTCAAAAATGGAGCTAAT
>JAOTQJ010203683.1:0-19671 GCA_025642045.1 Solanum sejunctum | reverse complement strand
TTTCAATTGTGAAGTAGCAATTAGTCAATGCAACTTTCGACGCTCATCATGGGTCATCCGGAAACAGTCGCGCTATGATTTTAAATATAGGTGTCAAGCTGCGTACATCTGACCCCCCTTACCCCGTAATGGGCGGGAGCCTTTGAGGCATTGGGGTAATGTTGTTGTTGTTGTTGTATTATAGCATTGGTATGGCTACTTTTGAGGCCCTCTATGATAGGCATTGTAGATCACCGGTTGGGTGATTTAAGGTTAGAGAGGTGAATTTATTGGGACCAGATCTAGTTATGAGGCTCTTGAGAAGGTTAGGAGGATTAGAGAAAGGTTGAAAATGTCCCAAAGTCATCAATAATCCTATGCCGATGTGAGAAGAAGAGACCTTGAATTCAAAGTTAGTGATTAGGTCTATTTGAAGGTTTCACATGAGGGGTGTGGATCGTTTTGGTAAAAAGGGCAAGTTGAGTCCAAGATATGTTGAGCCTCATAGGGTGATAAGGAGGGTTGGCAAGGTAGCTTATGAGTTAGAATTGCCTAGTGAGATGGATTTGGTTTATTAGGTATTCCATGTGTCCATGTTGAGGAAATGTGTGGATGATCCAATTTCTATTGTTCTATTGGATGTTGTGGGTGTTGTTGAAGATGACTTATGAAGAGATTTTGGTAGAGATCTTGGATAGGCAAATGAAAAGATTTATTAACGAGGAGGTCGCTTCCGTTACGGTCTTTTGGATGAACCAACAAGTTGAATATGCTACATAGAAGGCCAAAGCGGACATGCAAAAGTGATATCCTTATCTCTTTCATTGTACTCCAGCCTAAGGTACTAATTCTAAGTCACCTATGTGATTTCAAGTTTTATTTTTCATCCCCTATATCATTCACATGCATTCATATTTATGTTGACAAGTTTATGATGACTTTTACACTTATGTTGAGATTTTTGAAATGATGTTTAAATGCATTGTTGCATCATTATGTGGGATGAAATTATCTTATTTATGTCTCTCATATATGTTTTTATGACATGCAGGGACGAATGTTCGAAGGGGATATAGACCCCAAAAAATGCTCAAAAATGTGCCTCGAAAGTGCCCGAAATCATAATTTCCATATATCTCAAAATTCGTGATGCGAAGAGGGGTAGTGACATTGATCCACACGAAACTCATTCCATCTTTATGTTGGGTGTTCTTCTGTAGTGCACATAATTTTGAAAATCTAGCTTCATCTAAGACATTTTCCAATACTCACTCAAACACTTACACAAATATTCCACTCCAAAATCAAGTCCCAAAATCTCTTCCAGATCTTAAGTATTTCACTCAAGCTTCAAGTCTCCATTTCACTCTTGACTAAGGAATCATCCAAAGTCAAGGTATGTGGGTTTCAACCATTGGGTCCTTTCACCCATGGTGCCTAAGCTTCCTTTTTACATAAATTGCAAGATTTAAAGTTGATTTACTTACGGTTCTTACTTACTATGAACTAGACTATGGACTATGTTGGGGTTTCATGAAATTATGACTGTATTGATTGATAGTTTTACATTGGATTTTCTTGCATGATTTCATTCCTAAATTGCATGGTTCTGCATTAGCTCTGCACACCCGCCAAGTGTTTGATCAAATGTCCGGTTATTGTTTCTTTAGGAATTGAAGGTCCAATGCATGTCTTATGAGTTCAATTACTATATGATAATGAAAGAAACATATATATAAGATATTTTCCTATCTAGTATTTGAATATGACCATGCCCGACTCGAGGAGACAAAAGCCCGGGTTACCATGTCGAGGGGTTTGTACCTTGATAGTCAATCAAGGGGCTACTGGCTTGATAACTGAGTTGAGGGGTTAGTACCTCAATTACCAGGGGTGGTAGGGTGTGACAATCCACCAACCAATCAAAGGGGTTCATACCTTGATAACCATGTCGAGGGGTTTGTACCTTGGTCACTAGGGATGGTGGGGTGAGACTATCCGCCAACCAACCAAAGGGGTTTGTACCTTGGTAGCCTAGCTATGGTCTTTTATTACACATGTACTATATTCTATGTAAGCATGTTTTACTTAAGCATTGATCATACATGCCATATTGTTATTATGCTATCTATTGCTTATCATTATGCATTTTGACTATGATGCCTACATCTTGTTGCATTGCATCCTACATACTTAGTACATTCAAATGTATTGATGCATATGCCTATATGATATTACCATGTAGGAACCGGAGCCCCATTTGATCCTCCTCCTCCACGTGGCTAGTACGATATCTTTCAAGCTAGTTGGTGAGTTCTCCGTTCCGGGGACATTGGTCGATGTTCTTATGCTATGTATTGCTACTCTCTTTCTTTATTGTGTACTTTGACTATGAGGGTGAGTTTGGTTGGTTGTCTTGGCCCCCGCTCTAATCTATGTAGTAGAGGTGTTGTTGGACATGTTATATATCTATGCTATGAGCCTTAACTCTCTTGTTTCTTGATGTTTATGGTACGAAAGCTTCCCGTTAGTCCCTATGCCCTTATTTCTAATCTTTATGTCATTTACTTGCTTCTGCGACCAATGATGTGAGATGATATGTTAAGATCCTTGTTTGGGTTTCCTTCGGGTTCCCCATTCGCCATGTCACATCTTGGCCTTAGGCTTGGGTCATGACAATAATATAGGTATGTTGTAGTCTAAGCATACCTTTTACCAAAAGACAATAAATGGAGCCAAAAATACACGTCTGGACCCCTCAACAAAGTAATAAAATAAAATACATAATGTGTCTGAAATATCAAAAGTATAGCTAGAAGATAATGTCCCATTCTCGGTGGATGGGAACTCACCAAAAACTCAAAGTCTTCACAATCAATCTAGCCACGAGGAAAAGGATAAGATAGATCATCTGTCTACATGATTATAAGCATGCAGGGAAAATATGATTAGTACTTTGGAATGTATTGAATATGCAGGTATGCAATGCAACAAGTAAATATAATGATAAAGATACGTACCAAATATGCCCAATTTTGAAGCTTTAACAATATAACCAGTTTAAAGATAAAGTATAAAATAATATTATGGTAGTGCAAAGGAAGTACATAAGTAAATAGATATGAGAGTAAGACCATAACTGACAAAATAATATGAGCTATGATATGGAATACCAATGTTACACTCTACACCGACCAAAGAGTGAGCCTACTTGCCAAGGTAAACTCTGATAACTGACATACTAGATAGATCCACTAGTCAGAAAGCCCCAAAAAGCATGTGCTGGGACATAGTTATGAGATTAGATGCTTTATATAATACCCCTTAGGTCGAGCCTCACTCTTAACTCATTCGGTGCTAAGTCAAAATTCCACAAAAATGGACAATGAATAACCAAAATAATCAAAATTCAACTTAATTTAGAAGGTCTTCGATTGTCAAAGCATATTCAACTTGTACTTAAGAATAGCTCTTTTGGAGTGATTTAGAGTAGGTCTTGAGTCACCTAATATCAATTCAAACTTATAGTTATTCTCCATGTTCAAAATCATATTGTCAAATTCATGCCATAAAGGTCAATATTTGGAATTAATAAATTAACATAGTTCATATTTAGTGTTTGTAAAATAACCTTAAAATCATGTAATTGAATCATAAGCAAGTTTAAAATAATCAATTAAGCAATATAGGATCATAATCATATTAACCTATTAGGTTAAATCGTGTAAATTTGTAATACTTGAATTAACTTATGTAAAACCTTGATAAATATTCCTAAATAATCATAAGAATGCATGAATAACCATAATCTAAGAAAATATCAATTAAGATGCAATTGCCCATAAATCAAAGATTGAGAATTCGTAAGTCAAAATTTAATTTTTGAAGAGGACTTTTTGGTTGAAAGGAAACCAGGAATCAAACCCACATACTTAAGGTCCTGAAACTTAAGGAAACTTGAGGAATCACTTTGGAAGTTTGGTCTTCAATGGAGTGATCTTCGGAACCCTAGAAATTTGGATGAATATTGGGAGAGAATACTTGGGAGATCTGAGAGGAGTTTGCACTTTCGACTCATCGATTTCTCCAAAGCATCTTAATAGATGCTACATCTTTGTTCCTCAATCTCTTCACTTACTTATCTAATATCTCAATTAGAACCTATTCATATGTCCAATTCTCCTTGACACTCATATTTTCCAATGGAACTATGGAGATTGGGTCTCCTATGAACTTCCTTAACATTGACACATGGAACACTGGATGAATCCTATTCATTTCCAATGGCTACTCCAACTCAAAAAAACTCTTACCCATTCTTATCAAGATTATATAAGGCCCAATATACCTTGGACTAAACTTTCCCTTCTTGCCAGATAGAACTACACCCTTTATGGGTGATACTTTCAATTACGCAAAACCAATATACTTCCTTCAAAGCTCTATACATCTTTGTAGAACTAGGGTGACTAGAATAGGTTGAGTTATGTGCCACTTTCAAAATTATATCTTTCAAGCCATTAACATTTCGCATACCCAACATACTTTGCTACCTAAGGACACCATCTCCCTCTTGGGAGAAAACCTCTATCTTGCCATCCTTCACCAATGCTTTCAACTCTAATAAAGTGGGGTTGAGGTCTTGCTTAGATTTGACCTCATCAATCAAAGAAGACTTTAAACCATCTATAACCACCATACCTTCTATTTTTGGTCTCATCCAAATAACCCCCAACTAATTCTTAAACCATCACAATAGACAACAATCCTTCTAACCCTTCTAGTAAAGCCAAAGTAGGAGCGAATGTAAGCTTGTCCTTTAAAGTTTGGGAACTCTTCTCACATTCATCCGTCTACACAAACTTTATTTTCTTTTGATCCAGCTTAGTCATTGGAGACAATATAAAGGAGAACCCTTCAACAAATCTTCTACAATACCCCAATAGGCCCAAGAAACTCCTAATATTTTTAGGGAGGTCTAGGGCAATTTCTTACTGCTTCCATTTTAACCAAAACTACTTTTGTTACACTTATCAAACAATTTTCCTTCCCTCAACGTTTGCAACACTACTTCCTCACATGCTCTACTTCACTCTGAGAATATATCATGATATCATCAATGAATACCACAACAACATATCATTGCAATGTTTAAAGACCCTACTCATAAGATTCATAATTGTTGTTGGCATATTAGTTAAAACAAATGGCATCACCACAAATTCAAAATGCCCATATCTACTCTGAAAAGCTGTTTTAGGAATATCACCCTCTCTTACTCTCAATTGATGGTATTAGGACCAAAGGCCAATCTTAGAAAAATGACTAGCCCTTTATAATTAGTCAAATAGGTATTCTATCCTTGGTAGAGGATATATGTTTTTTATGGTGACCTTGTTAAGTTTTTGGTAGTTGAGGCACATTCTAAGTTAGCCATCCTTCTTCTTTACAAACAACACCAATGCACCCCAAGGTGACTTTCTAGGCCTAATAAAACTCTTTTTCAATAAATCCTTCAACTGATCCTTTAAATCTTTCAATTCTGTTAGAGCTATATGGTAGGGAAGAATAGAAATGAGTTAAGTATCACTAAGGAGGCCTATACCCAAAATTTGTTTCCTTTTTGGGAGGAATACAGGGAAGCTCATCGAGAAAGACATCAAGAAATTCTTTGATCATTGGAATCAACTCAATAGGAGGGACGTTAGACTCAACATCTCAAACCTTTATAAGATGATAAATGCAATCTTAGAAATCATTTCTTGGGCTTTAAGACAAGAGATTAACCTATCCTTAACCATTGAATCATGACTTTCCAAATTTAGAATGGATTCATAAAGAAACCAAAACTTTAAATTTTCGAGTTCTACAATAAATAGAAGCATGATATGCATATAACTAATTCATCCCAAGAATAATATCAAAATCTACCATCTCGAGCTTATTATAACGTAAGATTTTATGCAATATTAATACTATACAACCCCTATAGACTCTTTGGCAATAATAGACTCACCAATGGGGGTAGATACCTCATAGAGTTCACATAATAATTCGGGATACACATCAACCCTATTAGCAACAAATGGAGTAAAGAAAAATAGAGTGGCTCTCAAAACCAATAAAACATATGCATCATAATCATGAACCTTTAGTATACTAATTACAATATCGAGTGCCTCATCTACCCTTTTATCCCTTGAAGAGCATAGAATTGGTTGTGATGTAGAGCACCCCTTTGTTGACTAGTTATGCCTTTTGATCACCATGGGCACCTTGTGTTTGAGGAAAATCATTTCTACCCTTGTTCAAGACATTGGACAATTTGCAATCTTGTACCATTTTGCCAGACCTGAAGCAAGCATCCACATCCCTATAGCATCTGCCACCATGATTCTTACCATACCTTCCACAGTTAGGAATAATTTGTCCACCATTACTACCATGAGCTTTGTTGTTGGGCACCCTGTCATTGGCAAACCGTTGATTGTGAGAATTAGAGAACCTTTGGCCTCAAAGCTTGTGGCGCTATTGAAAATGACCACTTTTAGTACCTTGAAATCCACCATCTCCAACGATGAGTCCTTTTCTCTCTTTCTTGGAGGCTACTGTGAAGTCCCTTATCTTATGCCCAATATCACCACACTTGAAACAACCCTTGCCAACTAAACACTTTCCTTGATTCTTCTTGCCAAACTCTTGATAAGTGGAAAAGGGAGCCTTTCCTTTTTGTACTTGGGTGCTAGAACACCAATAGAAGATGAAGCACCATCAACTTATGCCCTCTTAGCCTTCCTATCCACTTTCTTATCACTTCTAATCTTGGGGGTACCAACCTGTTAGTTTAGTTGAGCAGTTATAGCTTTAGTCAATAGCTATATGGCATTGCAAAACTCTACATTAGATATGTCAGTGTTAGGGGATAGATCAACAAGAGAGTGATAGTTGCCATCTTTTCCACCATTCTGATGAGTCTGAGGCAAAATTTGAAATGTGAAGGATAAGATTTAGGAGTAAACCATAGGGGATTTCGCTCTATTAGACAAAATAGAACATGAAGAAGTGAATCATTTTCTAAATGTCTCATAGCCTCCTATTCATAGTTGTGTCGTGCTTCATAACTATATATAAGACTTTACTCAATGTAGATTTCTAAGGACTATTTATAAACCTAGTGTTTTGATACTAAGCTTGTCACGACCCAAATCTAGGACCTAGATGTGACACGATAAATGAGAACCCGAAGGTCCCCCAACAAGACTCTTAGATCATACATGCACTTCATAGGTTCAAATAATGAATAGTAGATGAGTGATAATATGAAATGGAGAATGGGACTAAGGGACAAACCATAACTACATGTGGAAGCTCAACTTAATATTTCAAGTCATAATCAAAGTGAAGTAGTAGTCCAAACACACATCTAAAAAAAGACAAGAAATGGAGCCAAAAATACTAGTCTAGACTCCTTAATACAAAGTCATACAACAAAATATAGAATGTGTCTAAAATATCAAAAGTAAAACTAGAAGATAAGGGTTTTGTTCTCGGTGGATGGGAACTCACCAAAAGCTTAAAGTCTTCATGATCAATCCAGACACGAGGAGGAGGATAAGGTAGATCACCTATCCCTACATGATTATAAGCATGCAGGCAAAATGCAGTTTGTACTTTAGAATGCACTAAGCATGTAGGTATACAATGCAAATAGTAAATATAATGACAATGAATACGTACTAGATATGCCCAATTCATAACCTTTAACAATATAATTAGTTTCAAAATAAAACATAAAATAATACTATGATGATGCAAAGGAAGAACATGAGCAAATAGGCGTGGGAATAAGATAATAACTGATAAAACTATATGAGCTGTGATATGGAATACCGATGTTATACTCTACACTGGCCAAAGAGTGAGCCTACTTGCCAAGGTAAATTCCAAAAATGAAAATACTAGGTAGATCCACCAGTCAGAAGGCCTAAAAATTCATAATCAGAATATCCTATGGTGGCACGTAGTTATGAGATTAGAATCTTTATATAATATCCCTTAGGTCGATTACTTCTAACTCATTAGATTTTAAGTCAAAATACCATGGAAATGGACAGTGCATAATCAAAATAATTAAAACTCGGCTTAATTAAAAAGGTCTTAGCTTGTCAAAATATATTCAACTTGTACTTAAGAATAACTCCTTAAAAAAGAATTAGAATGATTTAGAGTGGGTCTTGAGTCACCCAATACCAATTTAAAGTTATAGTTCTTGTCCATGTTCAATATCAAAAACTCAAGTTCATGTCATAAAGGTCAATATTCGAAATTCATAAATCAGCTTAGTTCACATTTGGTGTTTGTCAAATAACCTTAAAATCATTTAATTGAACCATAAGAAAGCTTAAAATAATCAGTTAAGCAGTATAAGATCATAATCATATTAACCCATAAGAGAGTTCTAAGTCTGAGAGTGTAGATTAAGTTAAATCATGCAAATGCATAACACTTGAATTAAATTAAAACCTTGATAGATATTCCTAAATAATCATAAGAATGCATGAATAACCATAATCTAAGCAAATTTCAATTAGTATGCAATTATCTATAAATAAAAAATTTAAAATTAATGATTCAAAATTTAGTTTTTGAAGAGGACTTCTTGGTTGAAAGGAAATTGAGAAATCAAACCCATGTACCTTAAGGTCTTAAAACTTTATGGACTTGAGGAATACCTTTGGAAGCTTAGTCTTTAATGGAGTGGTCTTGGAACCTTAGAAATTTGGATGAGTATTGAGAGAGAAAGCTTGGGAGATTTGAGAGGTGTTTGGGGGTGTTTGAGAGAGGAACATGGATAAAAATATGAGAATTAGGTTTAGAAAGGTGTATTTGGGATAAATGGGTCAAAAATCCCTTTTGAGAAAATAAAAATATTATCAAAAGTCAAAAAAGTGATGTCTTAAAGTGTTTCAATGATGAAATTGATAGTCTAGAGGTCCCATCACCGAACCACTCAGCGGTATGCCTAGTGAGACCTTTAGACCATCTTTTGTGACTATTTTTGAATCTTTTGTAGCTATTCAGTGGTACGCCAAATGCATTTGATGGTCAAATTGACCATCGCCCTTTTTGACAGCCCAGATAGGCTCTCGTAAAATGGTCATAATGTTTTACTCCAAACTCAGAATAAAGTAAAACTAGATGTGTTAAAAATCTAATTCAAAGACCTATAATTTAGTAGGTAGTGCATCATATAATTTATTATGTTCTTAAATATTTGACCATTTGAAGTTGACCCTTATATAAATTCACATCGAAACTTACCCGATTGGAATCCTTTGGTCTTAGCTCACTGTAACAGATGCCTCATGACTCCAAAACACATACAATCAACTTTGAATAACTAGAAATTTATCCTGCCACGTTAGAACTCATCAGCTAGAGCCTATACATATACGAGGAATGACTCAAGTCCTAACTTAAGATCTGGGGTATTAAACCTAGTAGGGTAGAGTCTACCTTGGCAAGTAGCTTTCTTTTTTTAAAAAAAATTATGGGGAGATGAAATGCCCCTCATGTGCTTTGAAATGCCCCATAATTGTAATTTCCATGTGTCTCAAAATTTGTGCGTGATTTCTAAAATTCGACTACATATTCTTGATCAGGGGAAAAAATTGAGTGTGAAATGGGTGTAACCCGAATTTTAGAGGACCCGTACCTAAAAATAATTTTCGCTAACTTTTGAATTCCAGTGGCCCTGTGCTCCTAGGCTACATCGCGCCTGGCGTGCACCACTGTGTAACTTTGGCTCCGCGTCTGGTCAGCATCGCTACTAGGGCGCGAACCAGTGTTAAATTTTTTCCAATTTTCTTATTTTGTCCAAGGGAATTAGGGTAATAACCCAATGCTCATTTAAACTTGAATACCTCTATACTTAGCCATTTTTCACTTTCAAACTCTTTAGAAACACTTCAAAACCCTCTCAAGAATTTCAAGGTTTAAAGTATTTGGGCCTTCATCAATGGGTCCTTTCACCCATGGAGCCCAACCTTCTCCTTTTGTGAAAATTGCCTGATTTCAAGTTGTATTACGTATGGATATCTCCTACTATGAATTATGAACAAAAATTATGTTGGGGTTTTTATGAAGTATTATTGCTTATGCATGAATATCAATTTTAAATCTTATACTATAAGTTGATCTATGTCTTTTGACACTATGCATGATTTGAGCTATGAAACTATGAAATATTATGAGCTTTTGTGATAGATTTCAAGATACCTTAGGTGAGGATTTTACTATCATGTTGATGAGTTGATTTGCATTGAGTTTAATCATCTTGTTTCACTTTTAAATTGCATGATTTTGAACAAGTATCATGAACCCACCATGTGTTTGATAAAATGATATGACAAGAATTCTCAAGTTATTGATGATCTATTACATGATTTACAAGTCAAGTTACTTCATGATGATTAAGAGCTTTCAAGCATGTATTGAATTCATAAAAAGTATCTATGATTTTTCAAGTATCAAGTTAAGCCCTATTTAAAGATTTTTACCTCTTGTGAGCCATTCATGTTAAAGCAAGGGTCCATGTATGATTATGATTTATTCTCATGTTCAAGTTAGGCTCACTAGTAGAGTAGAGGTCAAGCAATTATGAGCTACTCAAGTCATGTTTTTTTACAAGCTATTCATGTCATGATTAAAGTATGATTATTTCAAGTATTCTGTGGGAGTTGACTTAGCACCGATGGATTGGATGTTGGCATGGACTATCTTTAAGGGTCCATACTCCTTTCCTCAAACTATGTGCCGCCATAAGATTATTCATTACTCTTGCTATACTAATGGATCCATTTAGTGAATGTTACTATGAAATCCTTTCTGAAATGGGTCATGTTCCCATAAGGAGGGTGGTTTCATATGAAATGGGTCATGTTCTCATAAGGTGAAGTATGGTTTACCTTGGCAAGTAGACCACCTCATTATCGATGAGGGGTAATCATCGAAATTCCAAGTTGTAGCTCGCTTGGTCTTACTTATGTCATTGATTAAGGTCTCTTTCCACACATGTATTATATTATATATATTATATGCAAGTTATATATTTTATATGCATATTTTATTACAAACATTGACCATACATGCTATGTTGAAATTATATCCATCGTCTATACGTATGCATTTTGATTATGAAGGCTTATATCTTGTTGCATTGCATCCCACATTTTTAGTACATTCAAACGTACTAATGCATACTATACATTTACATGATATCACCATGTAGGGACTGGAGATCCTTTTGATTATCCTCCACCTCGTGGCTAGTTTGGTCCTTTATAAAAAGCTTTTGGTGAGTCCTCAACTCCGAGAACAATATCTATATTATTCATGTCATGTTGAGACTGCTCCCTTATGTTGAATACTTATTATTATGAGGGTGACCCTGGGAAGTGTCTTGGCCCCTGCTCCATTCTAGGTTAGAGGTGTTGTTGGATATTAGGGTTTGTATATGCCTTGAGCTTGACTCTTCTATGCTTTTATGAATATGAAAGACTTCCCTTAGTCTCGTTTTTCCTTTTTATTATGCTTTGATATTTATTTTGCTTCTACGACCAAGGATATGTGAATCATATTTAAGAGGTTGGTTTGGGGTCCTTTGGGTTTCCCATTTGCCATGTCACGTCTAGACCCTAGGCTTGGGTCATGATAGGAGACATCAAAATTTCATGTTATATCTTACATGATTTTTTTATGGATGATGATTGCTATCCCAAATATGTATGGTTCTTTTATGATGCATTACTTGACTATTCATGGTACTTGCTTTCACATGATTCTTTTATTATTTTCTTATGCATTGACCACTCTTATCTTTAGCTAGTTACTCGGTCAATTGCATAACATTGTTTATGATTCATTTTATTGCTTAGTTCATTCAAATGAACTAGTTATACTTCTTTGCACACATTATTTTGTAATGTAAAGAAGGACTCTCATTCTATACCTCACTCACGTGGCTAGATTTTTACTTTGAATATTAGTGGTGAATTCTCATGATTTGAGGAAAAACCTAGTTCTATCCTTTCCTTGTAATTTTATCTTATGTTGAAAACTTGAGACTATTGCTTTTCTTATTGAGGGTGAGCCACGAACATGTCCTAAGGGCCCTGCCTATGCTAGATTTATTAGAGGAATGTTTGGATTGATGGAGCCTATGTCATCTTATTCCTTTCTTGCTATATAATTTTTGTTTGATTTCTTATGAGTTTTCATATATTATTTGCATTATTTCTTTGCTTTATATATACTTGATACGCTAAAAGGCTTGGTTAGGGTTCTTTCAGGGATCCTAATCATCATGTCACACCTAGGGCGTAAAAGGTCCTAAAACAATATAGTTTTGAGTATAGGTTACATAGAATTGACAAAAATGCCTTTCATTAAAACTTCTAGGTCATGATCCATGACCCAGATTATGGGCCACAGACCATATAAAGATTCAGGGTTTGAGTAATTTTGTTCTCATTTTCCAATATTCATAGATTGGTTTCTAAAAAATCAATCCAAGAGACTAATCTATGGCTCATAGATTGATGTATGGGTCATAGAAACCCCTCATGGTATCCTCCCACACTTAGTAAAATTTCAACCTTTTAGACCCTAACCACGAGACCAACTGTGGTCCATAAGCTCAATTACAACCTGTCCTGTTGTTCGTTTTATCAACTTTAGAAACCTATTTTTCATCAATCATACCTGGCTTCAATCCATGGAGACTTTCTATGGTCCGTGGATGCTTTCATGGGCCATAAAAGGCCTTTGTAAGTTCCTTTGATACTTGGTAAATTTTCACCCCTACACTCTCCAACTCAGGAGCCAAGTCTACAACTCATCAAATGAATCATGGGCCATAACTTGGCTCGTACACTGCCTTTGCTACTTTTCAGTTCCACCACTTTTTCATTTCTAACTTTCTAACTTGTGGGTATTTACATGGCCATGAGATTTGACATGTTCTCTAAAGTCTTGTTAGTAGTTTTTGAGCTCTTTATGGTGATTTGCTTTTAGCCAAGAGAGTTTACCAAATTTTCCCAGTTTTGATCTCGCATCAAATAACTTTATATAATCTTATAGAAATTGAGATAACCAATTTTGATATTATTCTTGGCATGGATTTGCTTCATACTTTCTATGCTTTTATTTATTGTAAAACTTGAGCGGTCAAATTTCAATTCCTTAATGAGCCATTCCTAGAGTAGAAGGGTACCGATTATTTATTTAAGGGTCAATTCGTATTGTATAAACATTTAAAAATGATTTCCAAATGTTGTACCTACCATCTGGTGAGGGTTGGGATATAGATTTCGAAGTCCCTACTTGTTAACCAGTCCTTATTGTTAATAGGCTTTTTGATGATCTACTTGATATTCCTCATGAGTTGGAAAACAATTTTAGTATAGATATCCATCCCAATACCTAATCTATTTCTATTCCTCCTTACTGCATGACCCCAGTGAAAGTTGAGGAGTTGAAGGAATAATCGAAAGATTAGCTAGATAAGGGTTTCATAAGGCCAAGCATTTCACCATCTGGTGTTCCCATGTTATTTGTTAGAAAGAAGGATGGGTCACTTCACATGTGCATAGATTACTGACAATGGAATATGGTTATCATAAAGAATAAGCATTGCATTTCAAGAATCAATAAATTTATTTGATTAATTCCAAGGTGCAAGATACTTCTCTAAAATTGTTCTTCGATCTGATTTACCACCAATTGAGGGTGAGGGAATGTGATTTTCTGAAGATGGAATTTTAGACAAGATATGATCATTTTGAGTTATTGATTATGTCATTTGGGTTTACTAGTTCTCCTACTATATTCATGGACTTAATGAATCTTGTATTCAAGCCATACTTAGACATGTTTGTGGTGGACTATATTGATGACATATTGGTTTATTCCCAAAGTGACGAAGAGCTATGACCCACTTGAGAATTGTATTACAAAAATTGAGGGACCAACAACTATTTGCTAAGTTTAGTGAATGTGAATTTCAATTGAGGTCTATAAAATTTCATTTTCTCATTGTTTTCGGTGATAGTGTCATAGTTGATCCAAAAAAACATAAGCGATGATGAATTGGCCTGGACCATTGTCTTCTTTGGATATTCGTAGCATATCGGGGTTTGGATGAGTACTATAGAGGATTTGTTAAGGGATTTTATCCATTGCATCACCTATGACCATGCTAAACCAAAAGAAGGTAAGGTTTTAATTCAATCCTTATTTTGACATTATCGATTGGATAGGTGTGTTGTATATTGTGATGACCATGGGTTGGATTGGATTTTGTCTTGATTAAATATGGTAAGCTCACAACATATGACTATAGACAACTCAAAGTAAAAAAAAAAAAAGAAACTATCCTACTCATGATCTTGAATTGGTGGTGGTTATTTTGCCTTGAAGATTTGGTGTCACTATCTTTATGGGGTACATATTGACAAATTGATTGACCACAAAAGCCTACAATATGTGTTTAACCAAAAGGACTTGAACCTTAAGTAAAGTACGTGATATGAGCGATTAAAGTATTGTGGCTTCCATGATATAAGCCTAGGCCTAGGTGCGATATGGCAAATGGGGAGCCCGAAGGCACCCAAACAAGCCTCATAGCATATGTAAGTACAACATCCTTGGTTAAGAAATGTAGTTCAACTATTAAGAAGTTGTACTAAAGGGATTAGGGACTTAAGATGCACTCTATAGGATAAGGGGTAAGGAATTTCCATCATTAACAACACAACCAGTAATTTAAAGGGAAGTATGGACTAAGGAAATTCTCCATGTCATGATCCAAGACTAGGACATAGGTGTAACATGGTGAATGGGGAATCTGAAGGGACCCTAAAGAAGCTTTTTAAGCATACATAACATTGGTTGCAGAAGCATAAACAATCATCAAGCACATAATTCTAAAGGAAGCAGAACTTTTGACAAAGCTATAGAGTTGTTATAAGGAAGAGGATTAGCATGATCACATAGCAAATAAAAACTAGGGGGTAGGTAAGTATAACTCATGCTATAGGGATAATAGTGGTTTAGAAATTCCATATATATCAGCAACAAACATCAACACATAGAAAGAGATAAGGACTAATGGAAGTCTTCCGTAGTTGCATAAACATAATAGGGGTCAAACTCTTATATACATATACATATATATATACATATACATATATATATACATACATATATATATATATATATATACATATACAATAACACCTCAAACATGAGTGAAACAAGGGCCAAGACATCCCCTGGGCTTATGCTCAAAAGATATATATCCATAAATTGAAAAGTTATAACAAAAGCATGAAAGTAAGTGGATGTTGTCTCCAAAATAGAGGACTCATCAATAACAATTGATATCGCCCAAACTATACCTCTTTTTTGAAGGTATAAGCAGTCATTGTCAAAATATATAACCTAATCAAAGTTAGGGTCAAACCACAGGGAATATCGTATAGACATGGAGTAATTACAAGCAAGTCGAATGATTGACCTACTTATCTCCCGAAAGGAGGCGGGGTTGTAATAGCAAGAAAATAAACCTAAACTAAAAGCAAGTGTTATGAAATCAGTGAGAGAAGTAGGGTATTGTGTTCTTCATGAATTTATAACTTAGTATCACCAGATAATGTTATCCATTTGAAGTTTGTAGCATGCAAAACCATAAGCTAACCTTACCAAACACTTTGATCCAGGTGAGAGGTAAATTTCACTATGTGATTTGATCCATTTTCGTAGTATAACATTGCTAACCCTTACCTTTTGTTCTAGTAAAACTTTCCATTGATCCAGTGAGAGGGATGACATTGAATCCTATTAATTAATCTTTTTTCATATTTATTACTACATTGATCCTATCTGTAAGAACCAGGCGAATTCTAAAGTTGGCCATCGCTAAAAAGCATTCATAACAAAGAGAATTAATATCATGCCCAAAGTCCCATTAAGGTGGACTGGCATTCGTTGCCGATAAGACTCGGGAGAACCAACCTGTATTCATGTACTTTTTATACATATTATAAGGGATTTCTTCATTCAACATGCCTTTAAGAAAGTAAACAATAATAACAAGCCAAAAGGAAATGCATATAGCTAGGCCATTGGGGACACGTTGTCTAAAGTAGGAGATATGACCACACTTTAATTTACATAGTCTACAAAGCCTCTAGATAAGGAAAAGTATCTGATAAGGGTTGGGAGAGGCCCCACCTCGACTAACTATATAACACAAACACAAAGCTCCGAAGCAACTTGGAGCTTGGTAACAATAGCTGGATATCTTATACTCCTACTGGGAAGATCTACTAGCACCTGTACCTGTAGCATGAAATGCAGGTCCACCATAAGGGACGTCAATATGAGATAATGTACTGGATATGTAAGGCAAAAAATACTATATATGAAGTAACAACTTAAATGAAATTATGCACTGGTGTAAGGATAAGGACCACCTTTAGTTATACTATGGGATCATGTATTTTATGTTCTTTTTATTACTTTACCTTTACTGTATAATCTGCAAACAATATGTAATACAAATGACCAGCTGATCAGTGGTAAATCTATATCGGGATCAGCCCTGGCTAGGCTTTTTCTTTCACCCCTTGGGCTACCCCCCATGATAGGATTGACCCTGGCTAGGTGATTCTTCCATTCCTTAGGTTACCACCCATCAATAGGCAATATATTTTACCTTTCAATTACCTTTTAGATGATTTTTTTAGTAGCCACAATATTGGAGCTGTAGGACTATAGATGTAGCATGTGATATGTAGATAATTATACAAGACAATATGACAATGAAAAGAATATTTACATAAATAATGAAATGCGTATGAGATGAAACAACTCATGAACTTTATTTAGCAACAAGAACCTATGTAACTTGGTATGCACGTATGTATGTAGATTTGAAAGTGACTATGCATGGGAGCATATGAACAAGTGAAAGAGTAGAGACATGATTAATAGCTGTGTTGGAGTTGGTAAGTGCCTTTATGTGCCAAGGAAGAATCTAGATATCATGCCAAGTAATGCGAAATCGAGTAGCCTGACATACCTCGCTGTATAACCTCGCTATTACCTCAAGATAACCTTTCCTTTATATAAATATTTATCTACAATATAGTAGGTGATAAAACTAACATTAGTAGCCAGTACGTACATCTTCGCAGCCCAATCTCATAAAACAATAACACATGAGCAACAAGCGTATAATTATAAACTCGAGCGTATTCTATCAACCTTTCCGCCTCTAATCGTATTTTCTAATACATATTCTCATATACATATCATATGCAACCTGTTTTAGTGTCATAACAGTTACAACAGCCCATAATGCACAACACATAATAATTCTACATAATATACAAATAGGCGGCATAACGTTATATCCCTTTGCTACATTTTGACATCGACAATTCCAAACCTGTTCCAACTTTAACTAAATAGTCCCCACCATATATACACATAAAACTAGTCCAAAAATAGTTCAAAAATATTCCTCAAAATTGGTGAAGGACGTGAGACCATAGTCCTCAATCAATCAGTGCACAAGTTCCTATTACGAGCACAATTATGATATCACACGAGAACTCACTTTAACATACTATAAAAATAGTGCAGCAGGCTTTATACATCATTAAGGAACTAATACTCATTAAGAAAAATAGCCTCCCTTCATAATCAATCCAACCAAAAAGAGAAAAGCTTCCAAATAAACAAGAAAAATATACAACAACTTTTGGAACACATGTTGTCCAACAATTTCAGCAAAGGTATAATCAGCTTAGCCTCTTGTTTTACATAAGAAAATCATACTAAATACATAAGTATTATTACTTACCTTTACCCTCAAGGTGTAGGGCTTCTCCAAGACCTTACTTCTCTCACTTCATTTAAGGTCGTGATCTCTTCAATTTGACTTAAAACTTATTTACGCTCGACCCTCTTTAGCGTTAGACATACATATCGCCCTATTATTTGAGATTCAAGCACTTTTAAAAATTGGCGCTAATTTTAAAAGTCATATTATGTTTCATTTGCGTAGTATTAGTATTGTAAGATGTGGGGTGTTACAATTAATTAATATATGCATGCCTTCTTTCCAAGACTTATGGATTAGTCGAATTTTACCTTGTTAGTTCTTTATGATTCCCACAACCCTAGTTATGGATTTAGTTATGTATAAACATTATAGATGAAAGAATCATGGCAATGAATAGCATAATTGAACACTTACAATGATGAAGTTAAGAAAAAAACTCCAACATTCTCATAAGAAATCACAATGTAAAAATCACAAATTATGAAATTCCAAAAGTGTTTCTCAGTCCACTTGTGCGTCTCCCTATAAAAATGACCTAAAAATGTATTTATAATAAATAAAATACAAATTCAAAATGAAATAGAAAAATTGGATTTGGCAGCTTTTATGGACTGGGTTACGGGCCATATAAAGATCCATGGCTCGTACTTGGGCTTCGTATTCTGTACTCTTCAAATACTTGCTTCTAATCCATGAGACCTTCCTACGGGCCATGTTCAGACTTACGATTCATATAGGGTTTTCGTTAGACCCCATAAGTTAGAACCCACAAGTCCTTAATTGGTTCAATTTGGTAAAGTTTGGGATCAAAAGTTAATTTTGCTCTAGGTTCGGCTAGGTCAGGTAGAAAGAAAAAATTAATTTTTTTTGAGTTTTCGATTATTTGACGCTTCAAGCTTGTTATATTAGATCCCCTAAGTGGCGTAGAGGCGTTAGTTGGTCAAGAAAATGCTTGGTTCGACGGCTAAAGGTATGCTAATTTCTAGCTTAATTCTTGTTAATTAAAGCTTGTGGGTGTGTTAGGGGTGCGTTATAATGAAGGTAAGACATGAATAAAAAGGTTGATTATTAATTGAATTTTGAAATTCGAATTTAAAGTTGGAATTTAGGACAAGTTGCTTATGATGATATATGGATTTATAGTTATGTGTTTATGTTTATTTGTCATAGAAATAGTGTTTGTGGGGTGAAAGAAGTGTTGAAAAAAACTATATTAATGTTTACATGAAAGTTAGCTTGAATTAGAGCCCCGTTGAAGGTATAATGTTATGTTTTACCGTTGGGGGTTTGCGTTGGGCGTTGGAGTGATGTATTATGGTTCTTGGAGTATATAAGAAGACTTGAATATGGTAGATATATGTTTGAATTAATGTTGTCCTGTTTTACCATTTATATCGCAATAGCGTTGTGTAGTGTTTTGATATTATGATGGTATTGGAGAAGGTTTATTGATGTTGTAGGTTGTTGTTGCTATTGTTGATTAATTATTTGAGCCGAGTTGAATTATCGGGGTGGCATATTTTAAGGGGAAATGCTACCAAAATTTTTATTAAATTTGGAACTAGAAAGGTAGGATTTGAGACCCGCTATGGTTATTAATCGTTGGCGTTATTGTGATTCGTATAGACGTGGGACATCCCAAAGCATAAATTGGATTGGTGTTGGGTTGGAGTTAGTTGGAGGAAAGGAATCGAGGTATGTAACGATTTCTACCTCTTGGCATGAATTAGTTACATTGGGTCAACGTCTTATGTTTGAAAAGTTCCTTTTCCTTCACAATT
>JAOTQJ010203672.1:0-19671 GCA_025642045.1 Solanum sejunctum | reverse complement strand
CATTGGGAATTTAAGGTTAGCATATGTCTAGGTGTCCCTATCGGACACTGGTCACGACCCTAGGGTGGGGCGTGACACACGACTATCCTACAATGGCGAACTTAGTTATGGGGTGACACTGGGGCGTGACACACTACTATCCTACAATGGCAAACATAGTTATGGGGTGACACTCCTCACCCAACTCAGTGGTCAATAATATCCTAAGACTAAAGCATGCACAATTATATATCCAATCAATCTTCTTTAAGACTCATATCATCTATCACCATCATCTATCAATAAAATTATTATAAAAAAGTATATTTATAGTGTCATCATTATATACTCAAAATATCATTTAGACTCAATGCTCAATCCAATCAAAACTTGTTAGAATATCAATTATTTTATAAATGAAATACTCATGTTTCGACAATAATCTCTGCAGATCGAAAAAACTCTTTCTCAAATCACTATTCCTGCTCAAAAATTATAACCATGAAAACTCAATAAAAAATGCTAAAAGAAATCATCAGTTAAAGCATGCACAGTATGACTGTCAAATCTAAGTTGTCAAATAATTCATAAAAAGCAACCATAGTTCTCAATTAGGGTTCATGTGAATGAAAACATGAACATACATGTAAATAATTACTCAACTTTAAGAAGATTTTATACAGGAACTCATTGATAAGGTAGCTACTAAGCCCTTTTCCGAAAGCTCCGCAGGACCAAATTAAGTCAAGATAATTCTTCAAGAAATCATGTGTGTAAACTCAAGAACTTTAATCTCTCATCTAAAACCATCTATGGGACACATGGAAGAACAATCTCATGCTTTTAGTTTAGCCTTATACACCTGGGATCAAGATTGTACTAATCTTCAACAAGACATGGACTCGAACTCCTTAATCCTTAGAGCTTTCCTGTCTCCCCTCTCAAAGTTTTCTTGTGTAAAAGTTTAAGAAGAATTGGTTTGTGAAACCTTTAATTGACCTAAAACTACTTTAAAACACGTTTTAGGACTTAGCATAGGGCGGAGAATGACCAAAAGGCTCTTCCCAAATTCAAAGAAATATTTTTTAAAACTCGTACATTGGTCCGCGACATGCCAGGGGCGTGGAATAGTATAATTTCATGAATTTTTGAAATTTCAGGTTCCCATTGAAAAATTAAAAAAATAACAAGTGTTAGTCCATGTCTTAGGCGAGTCGCGCCCTGGGCGTAGACCCCCACTATTGGTACGTCATTTTGCGAAAATTATTTTTCAACCGAATTACTCTAAAATTAGGTCGAGGTCATTTTTTCACTCAATTTTTTGCACTGATTATAAATCTAATCTCAGATTTCCCATGGAGCTTTGGAAGACGTGTTATGTATAAGATTACGTTCTAGGGGCATTTCAGTAATTTTATAAGTTGTTACATTATCTCCCCCTTGGGATCATTCATCCTCGAATAACGAGTAAAGGTAGATATCAAGGCACGGATAGACTCAGAATTCATCTTGACGCTCTCATCAGTCAATCAAACTTTTGACTCCTAATAACTATCAACAATCCTTATCAGGACTCAAGAATAGACAACCTACTCCAAAAAAGATAATCAACTTAGTTAAGGGTAAGAACACCACCTTCAACATTCTTATCGTCAGGCATGAATAACCCTCAAGATTTGTTTCAACACTCAATCAACAAATCTTGGCAGTCACAAGTCACTCAGAATATAAAAATTGATTCAGATCAAGAGTAGAGATACTCTTTGAGTATTTTCACCACCAAGCACTAATGGAACGATGAAAGTCAATCAATTCGAATCACTTAAACATTTTGACAATCAGTCCTTCTAATTCAAGAAGGAATACATCAACTCTAATGGAGAATGGAACCATCGATACATAAGACTATATGTACGACTCTCAAGCTTAGCACCTCATCTCAATTGTGCTCCTTTTTCATGACACTCTAATCTATCAACTTAAGCTTATAGTTCTTACTCAAATTTTCATCGATCCACCTCCTCCCCTTCCATTCAAACCTATAAGCCTCAAGGACAATTCATGAGATGATCATATTCTTACAAGGATAATCCTCAATACTCAACTATAAACTTCAATAGGGGCTTTCATCAAAAGATCACTAGTCCTCTTCACTCCCCCCTCCCCCAATCCTTACTTAAATCCCTCATCATGAAGTCTTCAATAGTCTATCATCAACACTTATGTAATAACAACCACCATTGAAGCCTATCACTCTAACCACTTCAACTACATCTTAGAATCTTCAATCCTACTTAACACTTCTACCTCCACCATTGAGTGAACTCTCACTCAAAGTCAGACCCACTTACTCTTACCTATCTATTACACATTATAGGGTCTCATCTCTCTCCCTCTACCTATCTCTATCCTTATATGACACAAGTTTAACACTAATATCATAACAATGCTACATTCACTACTCCTCATCTGTCCCACTCTCAATCTACTACTATCAATATCATAATTTGGACCTGAAGGAACTTATCATCTCTCTCTTCGGCGAATCCCTCAAATCACTACCTCTCCATGCAAGGTCAGCATAAGTACAATCAAGAACTTAATTATTTAGATATCCAAATACTCATTCTCAAGAATAGACTTAGAACATAATATCTAGAGTTTAAACTTTATTTCCAATATCACTATTAAGCACGAGTACTATCAAGGACCTACACACTCAAGTACGCAGAGACTCAGAAGGAACATCAACTCAAGGATAGGAACTCAACACCCTTATCACAATTCAGAAGCACTCATTCTCTATCATCACCCATAACTCACCTACTATCATCAACAATACTCCTATCAAGACTGGAAAGCTGGATTACTTAAAGAGCTCAGGACGAAAGATCATTTGCACGATTCAATCGAGGAATCTTATTTGAGAACATTCATAGATTACAATCTTTCTCGTCTATCAAGACTCATTCTAAGTTCACAGAACTATACGTAATATAAAACTCAGGTCATGTCTCTTTTAACATAGGAGTAGAAACACTCAGATCAATGATGTAAGATCAAAATTAATGAATGACTTCATTGCTTTTCATCCTCCTAACTTGAATAACAATCAATAAGTGGTATATGGGACTAGGCCACAAGTGTGGCAATCGCATACCAAACGTGAAAAGAGTATTACCTCAATCAAAGAATAAGGAACGTATAATATAACAAAAATTGATGTCTCATCTCAATCAGCCCATCTCTATCAAACTCAAGTTCTACTTCGGCCAACCACTTCGTCTCTCCCCCTTTGCCAAAGTCCTTTCTTTAAATTTTGGAATCACTTTCCCCTAATAGGCTGTAAGCATAAACTTTCACTCGGTCTCGGAATCACTACCAATAAGAACATCTTAAACTCTTCTATTATGCTATAGTTGCATATATATAACTAGCCACTTAGACTCTTTTTAACAAACACTCTTAACTCCTTTCCTACCTTTATAGGGGTCTCTCTGTATCTACTAATCTTATGGCGTACCTAACCACTTCCCATGCCTCTTGCAATCTAACCTCTTCTTTCATCTACTAACACTCAACTTCTATATTCTAGTAAACCCATCTGTATAAGAATTAGAATATTCTGGAAGACTTCTCATCATTTATCTATAAAAAAACCCAATTAACTGAGTTGCTCGATGATACAGAATGCCTACCTTAACTTACTTCAAATAGAACTCAAAAATATTGTCTAGATTCTTATAGCAGTCATGACTTAGAGCTTTACACATCTTTACACAATCATAGATATACATTTCAAGTCTCTTCTTATCCATTGAGCTATCCTCGTTTCACTAGTCTTACCTAAAGGGCACTTGTACCCTACCTATAGCATCACATTCCTTACAAATTAACATCTCCATATACTACGGGAAGTATCTTGGAGATAAACTCCAACTAAGACTATCACTCTCATGATACTATCTCCTCTTTCACACTACTCCTTGAAATTCAAGATTCGGGTGTAGTACTAACATGTGTTTTTATCACATACCTCTCTAATATCACACTACTTCACAACTACTAGGTAAGAATTTAGGGAACATAAGCCCACTAAAATCTCATAGTGAGTATTCAATCAATATATCCCTTCTTCACAACCCAGTACTACTCACCTATTCAATCATAGCTCCTTATCTGAATAAGCTCATAACTTGATGAGTCGCATGAACTCTCACTCGCAATTATAAGCTTAAGTTATATCTATCACATTAAAAACACTCTTTCCCCTATTCAAGATCTACACTTCAACCTCAATAGTATGAATACTACAACACATCAACATACACTTCCTTCTAGCTTCTGGGAACACTCTAACATATTTTGACACTAACTCTCCCTCTCTCTATACCTTACCAAATCATGACAATCATGGTGCACTTTCTACTCTTTCATCAAGCTTACGTCCATTGACTTATCCCTTCACTAGTTACCTAATGGATACATATCTCAAACTACAAGCCTCAATCAATCACCATTCTCACTACTCAGTCTCCTCCTCTCCCTCATTATCTTTCTAGCTCAGGGGTAACAACTCTACTTATGATTTTTACATGATCTCAAATCTCACTCCTAGTTGGCAATATTAAAATTCTTGGAACATAAGCTTTTCTCGCATGGATAACATCAAAAGCAAGTAAAGACTCAACTTATACTTGCCATAACATCCTCGAGTGTTTCTATGAGCTAGGAAACTATTGCGGCACACAACTCGTATATAGCCTCGCTCGAGCTAGGAGTAGCATCTTTCTTATTTCCTCTAACTGATGGTGTAGATCTAGCGGGTTGAGCTTTGCTAAATCGCCTTGGACAATCCCTCCAGAAGTGACCTACTTGGCCACATGTGAAGCAGTTGTGGGTTCCTAAAAGACACCACCCCAGATGAAGTTTGCCACACCTTCCACATGGTGGCTTCCTTTTTATCCTCGAGCCATATTTCCTCTAGATGAAGGGTTTTGAATCTTATGGGATGGTTCCTTTTTGACATCAGATTATATCTGCTATTAGATATAGGTGCACTCACCGGTGGTGGCATATACTTCCAAGGTCTCTACAAAAAGGGAAATCTATTCCCCTCCTCACCCAAGCTTTTTTCATCTCACTCTCCTTGTCCTCTTCTACCCATTGATTATGTACAACAAGTTGAGTAGTAGGCTCAAGCTTCTCGGTGTTGATGGTGTCCTATAAGTCCACGACACATTTTGAAGACATTGTCTGCAAAAGTGTAAAGCACGACTTAGAAAAGAACTTTTATAGACTTTGACTTATCGCACGATTTAGAATCTAAAAGAAAGGGAACAATTCCTAAATGTCCTATAGCCGCCAAATCATTGATGTGGAGCTCTTTACATAATAAAAACTCTACTAGACACGGCTTCATAGACTCCCTAGGACTCTTGAACTCGTGTTCTGATACCAAGTTTGTCAAGCCCTATGAGGGTACCCTAGATGTAACCAACATTAAAAGACTATTGCAAGTCCCCAAGAAAATCACTTGGTCTTATCACATTCATTCATTCATTCATTCTACAAATCAGTGAAAGAAAATAATGACAGTAAATAGGCACATCATCCTCTAATCTCAAAATAATGTTATAATGAAAGGCTAGTGGAAAAAACTAGCACACAATCTAATCAATCAACAATACAACTATAGTCTTTGAAGCCTCTATCACTATTAGGTGGTGCCAATGACAGACTCATGACTACCTTAATGAAAATAAAGAGCTAATCAATATCTAACTCTAAAACAAGATGAAAATAATATATCGATCCACTGAAGTAAGGGAAGCTCACTAATCCGTTGAACGTCTAAAGATCCTTGACAATGCCCTACTAATGACCTTGATCCCGTATATCTACATCATGAAATAATGCAGTCATAGAGGGGGACATCAGTATGTGGAAGATACTAGTATATAAAATAGCTGAATAAAATCGAAATAGGTATAATAGTATGGATATAACATCAACTCAATTCAAAAGGCTCAACTCATCTCAACTCAGTAAAACATGCAAGTTTAAAGAAAATTAGCTCATTAGAATATACATTTGGAAAGAAAGAATGACTCTGTGAGAAATTTCATGCTCAATCAATGTTGCTTGGCAGTTTCTCTTAACCAATATTTATCCTATCGCACCCCCTTTAAGTTAAGTGGGGCACAACAAATTGGCATTGTTGTCACCCCCGTCCTAAACTTGTCACGGTAAAGGACATAGTATATCTCTCTCTCTTAGATACAAAGAGAATGTCTAACTATTGGGACAAGATTCGCCAGAACATGCTGCATGACTATCCTATGCTGGCAAATGCAGTTCTGGGGTGACACTCCTCACTCAACTTGGTGGTTAATAATACTCCCAAGACTAAAACATGCACAATTATCTATCCAATCAATCTTCCTTAAGACTCGGATCATCTATCACCATCATCTGTCAATAAAATTATTATGAAAAAGTATATTTACGTTGTCAACATTATGTACTCAAAATATCATTTAGACTCAATGCTCAATCCAATCAAAACTTGTTAAAATATCAATTATTTTCTAAAAGAAATACTCATGCTTCGACAATAATCTCTGCACACCATCAAAACTCTTTCTCAAATAACTATTCATGCTCAAAAGTTATAACCATGAAAACTCAACAAAAAATACTAAATGAAATCATTAGTGTTTAGCATGCTCAGTATGACTATCAAATCTCAGTTGTCAAATTATTCATAAAAAGCAATCATAGTCCTCAATTAGGGTTCATGTGAATGAAGACATGAATATATATTTAAATAATTACTCAACTTCAAGAAGATCTTATATAGGAACTCATTGATAAGGTAGAAATTTAATTCAAGAATTAAATCAAGTTAATACTTTAAGAAATCATGTGTGTAAACTCAAGAACCTTTAACTCTCATCTAAAACCATCTATAGGATACATGGAAGAATAATCCCATGCTTTTTATTAAAGCCTTACATACTTGCGATGAAGATTATGCTAATCCTTAACAAGACTTGGACTCGAGCCCTCAATCTTCAGAGCTTTCCTGTCTTCCTTCTCGAAGTTTTCTTGCGTAAAAGTTTAAGAAGAATGGGTCTTTTAAACCCTTAATCGACCTAAAATGACTTTAAAACACGTTTTACGGCTTAGGATAGGGTCGATATAGGCCAAAAGGCCCTTCTCAAATTAAAAGATTTTTTTTAAAACTCATAGACTGGTCCGCGACGCGCTAGGGGTGCGAACTAGTATAATTTTGCTAATTTTCAGAATTTCAGATTCCCATCAAAAAATTTTAAAAAATAACAAGTGTTACTATGCATCCCAGGTGTGCCGCGCCTTGTGCGCGGACCCTCACTGTATCTATGTCATTTTGTAAAAATTATTTTTTTGACCTGGTTTCTTTATAATCATATCGAGGTCATTTTCCCACTCGATTTTCCCTGTTGATCGCAAATTCGATTCGAATTTTCCATTGAAGCTTTGGAAGATGCGTTATGCGCATGATTACGTTCTAGGGGCATTTTGGTAATTTTATGAGGTATTACAATTGGGAGTAAGAAAATGAGATTAAATTTCAACCCTCCTATTAAACATAAGCGATTAGGATTGAATTCGGGTGATGGGTCGGATCCTGGTTAAAATAGTGAGTATCCGAATTTAAATTGAATAAAAATTTAAATTCAGGATTTAAGATTTAGCCCAAAAGTGATCTATTAGGCTAAAATTTGAAAGAAATTGTAGAAGGATTGAATAGAATTGAAATAAATTGCAAAGAAATTAACTAGAATTGGATTCTAACGACTACAAATTAATGAATTTGGATGAAATTTAATAGATTGTCATCTTACTAATAATTATAATATTCACACTTATAAAATATATTGTATTTTAAATAATAATCTTTATTTAAAGAAAATACTCGATATATGCTAATATTGTTATGTAGAATATTAAATGTATTAAAATTATTATTTTGAATTAGAAAATAATATATTAAAACTATAAAATATATTTAACATACGATATTGATATATTAATGGTAATAACAATAGGTAATGTGTAAATAATAATAATAAATATTACTACTACCATTATTACTAAAATAACAAATACTATAAAAATAAAAGTAAATAATAACAATAACTAATAAGTAAATAATAATACATATTACTACTACTACTTACTAAAATATTAAATATTATAAAAATAAAAGTAAATAAAGAATGTAATTAATAATAACCATAATAATAATAAAGTAATTTAAAAAATGATAAACTAATTAACAAACATATTTTGAAAAATCAAGAATATTAAGAAGATATGAAATTATTTGGATAAAATTGAAAATAAATTCTTTTATTTAAAAAAATTTAAAAATATCTATTTAATCAAATGACAATCCAAAAGAAGTTATAGGTTAGTCAAAATTTGGTGTCAACAGATAGAGTAATGGAAAAGAAAATAAAGAAGGAAATTAATGAGGGTCATAGGATCATGGGTATAATGAACGATGGTGATTAAAAGGATGAAAGTGTACTCCTTTTATTTATTAGATTAAAACTATTGACCTCAGAAAGTCGATCTTCTATTTTAAAAAATTTAATATAATGACCTCAAACTGTCGATATTGAACTATTCAGATTCAAAAGGAATGAAAGTGCACTCGATATATTTATTAGATTAAAATTATTCACCTTTAGAAGTTGATCTTCTATTTTTAAAAAAGTTAACATAGCGACCTCAAAATGTTGATATTAAACTGTTGTGATGAAAAGGAATGAAAAATATACTTCTTTTATTTATTAGATTAAACTTACCAAGCTCTAGAAGTCGATATTCTATTTTAAAAAGAATATCGTCTACTGAAGGCCTATTGTAATAAAAATAATTAAATATAATAAATTAATAAAATTCATTGGAAAATATTTTTTTATGAAATTAAAATAAAATAAAATATTATCATTTATTTATTTAATACAATACCAAACAAATAAGGTCGGTTCTGATTGTATTTACTTTTTTCGAGAAAATTTTGAACCTCTGAAAAATAGTATATTATTTGTGAAGTTGGTAATTTTGGAGGCCAAGTTAAGATTTGGAGGGAAACTACTAACCAGTAGTATGTGTTCACGGGTCGATTATTGATCAAGACCAAAACCAAACCAACTTAATTCAGTTTTTAAATTCTCAAAATCAAACCAACCCAATTATAATATACATTTATCGGTTTGGTTGTTATCGGTTTTGGTTCAATTTGGTTCGATTATTCAGTTATTAACAATCCAAAAAAATAAAACCAGTGATACATTTAAAATGGAGAAAAAGTGACAACCATCTATTCAAAATGAAAAATAGTTCAAATGACTGACACTGTAGAACTTTGAATCACTAAATTTACCATGAAACAGTTTTAAAATTCTCCATTTTGGCTTAGAAGAAAGAGCTAGTGACATTTCTAATTCTACCAAACATTGTTATAGACATTCATATGCATGAAATTATTAAGATAAATGTCCTCATTTTGAGAATGTATTGTATATGTACAATTATAAAATATATCAATATAATTTGTCAATCCGGTTCAGTTATTTCTTTGATTTTTTTAAACAAATCCAAAATCAAATCAAATACTATCGATTTTTTAAAAATTAAAACCAAATCAAACCAAACTCAAAATAAAATGGTTTTATCTAATCAATCTAGTTCAGATTTTCGATTTGGATTAATTTTTATCTAAACTTTGAACATCCCTACATGTGGGTAAAAATTTTAAAGGCCAAAAGGGCATAATACTATGGGTAAAACATTTGAGGAGCATTTTGGATAAAAATATTAAATAAATTGATCTATCTAACCTTTTCAACCCCTTTTAATTATTAAACCACCCCTAAAAAGGTGTAATGATAGGGATATTGTACGACTTCATTGCAACTTCAAGACTTTATTTTTGGTTAAAATTTATACCAAGTGTCATCTCAAGGGCGACTACACGGCAGGTGTGAGGTCACACAGACCGTGTGGCCTCCAGTGGTACTACACATGGCCTTAAGTTTTGGGAGTGTGGCCTTGGTGTGCAATTTTGAGCTAAGGTACATTACATGGACCCCACATAGATCATGTGGTGGGACGTGTGAATGGCCTTAAGCTTGAAATGACTATTTTTGGCCTAAGGGCAGTCACACGACTCGTGTGACTTGATACGGGCCGTATGGCCCTCTGTGGAGTTGATTTCATAAAAATTTTTTAAGTATGGGATCTTCAAGATCAACTCAGGTTCACCTTTAATCCTTCAATTCAAGTTCATTTATATTGTTTAAGGTCATAATTCATCTCCTACATCAAGTCAAGTTCAAAGGAATTTCATTAGCTAGGTTTTTCATAAGTACCGATTGAAGGGTCAATTTTAAATGGGCATATCTCTTAGCACAAAATTAAATGGATGGTCCATTACCTATCAAACTAAAGATCTTTGAATGAGCTTCCAACTCACTTAGTCTCGCCTCATTTCAAGTTTGGAGCAAGAAGTTATAACCTTTTTCGTAAACTCTGTTTGGACTAGACGGGAGGCTTCATGACCTGTGAAGTTAGGCATGAATGTTGCGGGTAAAATTTAAAGGGGTATTTTACTAAGGTATTTTTGATATTTTGACCTATCCCTAAGGCTTTTTAATAGCCTTAAACCCCTCTTCATGTTCCTAAACCTCTCTTACACCAATTCCAAAACCCTCATTCAAGACTAATTCACTCAAGCCACTCTAAAATTCTATTCCAAAGAACTCTTGAAGATTTTCAACGTGAGAGCAACAGGTCTCAATTCTTCTTCAAATTCTTTTCAGTTTCTTCATCTTGGTGGAGGTATGTGAGTTTTAATATTTGATTCCTTCCAACCAAATAGATCCAAATCTTTTCAATCCAAAATCTCATGAAATTTAAGCTCTCTTTGAATATGACTTTCACTATTTAGATTTATTAAATTAAATTGATCTGTGGGTTGTACATATTTGATGGTTTTTAAGTTACTTTAATCCCTATTATGATGATTTACATTAAATCTAAAAGATTATGAATGTGCATGTCCTTTTTTAAGGTTTGTTTGTACATGAGTGATTATATTATGATTTTAAATGTGGATTGAATTATTTTTCACTTGAATTTCATACTGTTAATTTTAAATTCAATCTTAATTACCCATGCTATCCTTACATCATTCATGGCATTTGCATTCATGATATTGAATTTCTATGGAAATTATGAAGTGGGTAAAGCTCAATTATTTATTATGATATGATTTTGATAAGATATTAGTTATGACAAGAATGTGATCACATGCAAGTCTATGATTATGTCTCTTGGAGCATTTTGGGTGCTTGGACCATCCTGTATATGAATGGGTTATTCCTATGCATGAGTATTATGACTATGAATCACGATTTTAGCATTTGAGCCTAAGTATGAATTATTATGAAGAAGTTTTTGGTACTAAGACTACATTGAAAGGATTAGGAAAATGACTATTACCTCTTTTGAAAGTATGTATATATACACATATATGTATTCTTGTGGGACGACAAATTAGCACCAATGGATTGGGGGCATTAGAGCTATCCCCAAGGGCTCTCTCCCTTTCCTTGAACTATGTGCCTAGCATAGGTTTTCTTTTTGAAATAGGTGTTGTTCCCATAATGAAAGATGCCTCTGGCATGGGTGTTGCTCCCATAAGGAGAAGACATGATATGATATGACTTGATATGCTATATGTGAAAATTCTATCTGAAATGGGTGTTGTTTCCATAAAGAAGGTTACATCAGATGAAATGGGTGTTGTTCCCATAAGGTGGAGTATGGTTTATTTTGGCAAGAAGAGCACCTCTTTACCGAAGAGGAAATTTTATCGGAATTTCAAGTAATAGCTCTCTTGGTCTTACTTATGTCAGTTAAGGTCACATCCCCACTATATATATATGAGTATCATTTGCACTTCATGTATCATGAATTTCATAGCATCTTGTTATGCTACATTTCTTGCTATATATATCTCTTTTTATATTATGTGCCCTTGCCATCTAACAACGTATGCAGGTTTTGGTAAGTTACATGCATTGCACCACGCATACTTAGTACATTAAAATGTACTAACACATACTTTTTCCAACATGATCTCACCATGTAGGAACCGAGGGCTACGATAATCCACCGTACGACTTTAGCTAGGATCTCAAGTTTTGGCTTATTGTGGTGAGTCCTATCTTCCAAGGACAAGCCATCATTCCTCTATCTAATGTAGCTTTTGCTTATGTTATGTTTACTTGAGGGTGAGCCCATCTTATGACTAAAGGCATTGTTGGATATCTTGTAGACTTTTATCAGATCTATATGTTATGTATTGTATTTGGAGCTTACTGTTATGGATATCTTTTGGATATGGCTATTATGGATTTGGTACGAGGATTATAATATTTGAGTATATTTGATATGGAAATGTGGAAGATCCTAATCCCGAATTGCCCCCATAGAGTGAGTCATACATACCGCCCCTTAGTCTTTATGTTCTACATGTTATGTGAATCCATGTTAATCCCTTTTCCTATGATATCCCTATAGCGTGAGTCCTACTTTTTTGTCCCTTAGAACTATGTGTTTATGTTTGAATATGCTTCCGAACCGATGATGTGAATTTTGAATACTTTGAGGCTTGTTTAGGAACTCTCAGGTTCCCATTCATCATGTTACTCCTAGACCCTAGGTCTGGGTCGTACCAAAGATGGTATCAGAGTATTAGGTTTATAAATGATCCTCAGAGTCCAACATGCCGCGTCAAGTAAAGTCTTATTCATGGATGTGAAGCACGCCACATTTATGGGTATGAGGCTACAACATGTTTTAGGAAATGTTTTACTTTTTTATGATTGTATTCATGCAATGGAACGTGTATTAAGATTCCCTATCACCATCCCTCCCTATTGAATAGGGAGAGTTACTTTGGGCTCGTAATATGAAATGACCTCAAAAAGTACCCAAAAATGTGACTCAGAATGTCCATAATTTTAATTTTGATATATCTAAAAATCATTCGTTATTTCAAAAATCTAACTTCATATTTGTGATCAGGGGCTCAAAATTAGGTAAAAAGGGTCTAACCTTAATTTAAGAGTGAAAAATTAGCAATTATAACTTTTTTAGTGACGAATTCCAGAGAGGTTTTCGCGATACCTCCTTGACGCACCTTGGGCGTGCTTTAGTGTAAATTCCTCTTTGTGTCCTCTTCGCAATTTGGAGATGTGTATTTGCTTGGCAGTATTTTCCTATGCAGTCCAAAATATTCTAAATGTTGGGCCTAAATTTACCAAACGTATTTTTATCTATACTTAGTCAAATTTCACCCTTATATCATCCTAAATATTTCCCAATACTCCCCCAAAACACTTAGCCATGTTTTCACTCCAAATTGCAAGACTAAAAACCCTTATCCGCAACTAAGAATTCTCTTCAATTTCAAGCCTTCATCTTTAACCTTCACCAAGAACTTCTCCAAAGCTAAGGTATGTGGTGTTGAACCATTGGGTCCTTTCACCCATGGTGGCTAAGCCTATCTTTTACTAATATTGCATGAGTTTAAGTGAATTTTACATATGGGTCTTGTATATTAAGAAACTTACTGCATAGTAATTTTAGTTCATGAAAGTATATAGTTGTTTTAGCATGTTTTGAGCTGTAGATCTTGGATCTAATGTTGGATTTAAAGAGGAATTTTGATGTGAATGTCTTGGGGGTGCTGCAAGGTGTTAATTGATGATTTTATAATAAATTTTCTTACATAAATTTATTTTTAAATTGCATGTTCTTTTACCCCCGTTACACACCCCCAAGGTGTTTGATAAAATATTTGGTTATGGTTTTTTGAGGAATTGAAGGTCCAAAGCATGAGATATGATATGAATGATGTTGTGATGATAAAATAATCTTATATATATGGTTATTCCTATATGAAGTATTGCATTAGAGCTTATGATAAATCCTAAATGTGTTGCATTAGACCATGCCCAATCCAAGGGATCAAGAACCCGGGTAACTGAGGGAAGGGTTCGTACTTCTCTACCTAGTGATGAGGCGGCATCATCACTAACCAAGATGGGGGTTTATACTCATCAACCGAGATGAGGGTTAGTACTCATCCACCTAGGTGATGGGATGGCATAATCACTGACGGAGATGAGGGTTAGTACTCATCCACCTAGGTGATGGGGCAATATTTTCACCAACTGAGATGAGGGTTAATACTCATCCACCTAAGTGATGGGGTGGCATCATCACTAACCTACCAAAGGGTTGTACAGTTGGAAATCTAGCTCGGTCTATTCTTCACATATGATATCTTATATGAGCATGAGTTACTTAAGCATGTTTTACTTATGCATTGATCATTCATGTCATATTGCTATCCCATGCTTATTATCCATTATTATGCATGTTGATTATGAAGCTTATCTTTTGTGCATTACATCCCACATACTTAGTATATTCAAACGTACTAACACATACTCTTATCTATATGATATCACCATATAGGAACCGATGGTCAAGTTAATTATCCTCCTCCTCCACGTGGTTAGATAGTGATATTCGAAGCTTGTTGGTGAGGCCTTCACTTCTGGGACCTTGGTTTATGTTCTTCCTCTTGATTTGTATTGACATAATTTATTATGTTCTATTGACTATGAGGGTGAGCCTGGTAGCTTTGTCTTGGCCCCCGCTCTATCTATGTATTAGAGGTGCTTGTTGGATATATTTTGTATCTATATATGAGCTTTGACTCTTGTCCCTTGATTATGATATTTATGCAAACCTTCCCTTAGACCTATTGGCCCTATTCTTATTCTATATGTCTTTTATATGCTTCTACAACCAAGGGTGTGTAATGACAAGTTAAGAGGCTTATTTGGGGTTCCTTCGGGTTCCCCATTTGCTATGTCACATCTAGGTCCTAGGCTTGGATCGTGACATAATGCAATCTAAATAAAGTAGGATGTTGTAGACGATCCTATAGATGAGGTCAAGAGGGAGTTGGTGAAAGATGTGCATTGTTTGACAAGATTGGTCCTTTGGGTATTCAAAAGTTATATTTTTGGGTTGACTAATTATGATGCAAGGTTTGTGGAAAGTTTCTTATCTATTGCTTTTATGTTGACTCAAAAGGAGGCAAGGTTTGCATGGTCGGATGGGTATGCGAATAGTTTCCAGGCATTGAAAAATTTATTTACATCAAATTCTATTTTGACTTTACTAGAGGGCTTAGATGGGTGAGTGGTGTATTATGATGCTGTTCAGTTTGGGTTGGGTTGTGTACTTATGCAACATGATAAAGTGATAGCTTATACATCAATGCAATTGAAGATATATGAGCATAAGTACACGACTCATGATCTTGAGTTAGTGGTGATGGTGTTTGCCATGAAAATTTTGAGACACTACTTATATGGGGTGTATGTTAATGTTTTCACCGATCGCAAGAGTTTTCAATAAGTACTTTTTACTCCCCAGCACACACAAGTGTACATAGTCTCACAAGTAATATAGTGGCCCTAATTAAAGAGTTGTATTGTCGAACCCAAAGGATTTGAATTCAATCGGTCACCAATCTCCATTATCATGTTTATGGTGCTTTTAGTAAAAAGAGTTTTGGATTTATGTAACTAAATTTTAAAGAACAAATTTCTAAAAAACTAATCTGACTTTTATGACAAGTTATCAATGGACAGGCAATTCCAAGGTTGTAACCTTCATGACTCTGTCTAGTCTTAACAATGTCTATCTATGTTTGGTTTCCTTATTATTGATTCACGGGGTTTAATTTACCTGAACAGTGTTGCACGCCTTTGTTGATCTACCGTTATTGATTGCCTAACTAAATCATTGAATAGGGATAGACAGACCAATAAAAATACATTAAAGTTGTCTTCCCTTATATGAACCAAGCAAGGTGTAAGGGTAGTTGTCACAGATCTCCCTTACACCAATTAACCTAGTTTTCTAGTGTTGAACAAGTCCTATACTATTGTGTTCTATCTACCCCAACATCTCTCGAATCCAGAGTAAATAACTAATTCACTCCTAGTTGATCGAGCTATGAAGCATATGTGCAAATAGCATGAGAATAATCAAAAGAAACCATTCATAGATATTCAAAGTTAAGATATGGCTTCAACCCCAGAATATTGAGACTTAGCCACTCATGAACGTGAAATACATCATAAATGAATTGGAAAACATCCACAACCAAAGTCTAAAGATTAAACTAACCAAAATACTGTGACAAAGATTCTCCGTCGTCCCTACCATAGTTCTTGCGTAAAAACAGAATGTAAACCTAAAGTACATAATAGAACAATAATAATGTAACGACCTAAAAAAGTGACCAAAAATATATTTTCGAAAGTGCCCAAAACTGTAATTTCTATATATCTAAAAATTCATGCGTTATTTTAAAATTTTGACATCATATTCTTGTTCAGGGGAAAAATTGAGTGGAAAATGGATCCAATCTGAATTTTAGAGCAACTGAAGTAAAATCCAAAATTTTAAAGTGTCAACTTCTAGTGTGTAGTGAGCGTTATTTACGCGACATACCTCTGTGTTATTTTTCTCCATATTTTATTATCCAGTCCAAGTGTCACGCCCAAAATCCCATTAAAGCGGACTGCCACCCATTGCCGAAAAGTTTAGGAGAACTAACCTATATCTATACGCTTTCTATACACATTATAAGGGATTCCTACGTTCAACATGCCTTTAAGAAAGTAAACTATGATAATAAGCCAAAAGGAGATGCATATGGCTATGCCGTTGGGGCCATAGTGTCTAAGATATGAGACATGACCATACTTTAATTTACATAGTCTACAAAGCCTCTAGATAAGGAAAAGTATCTGATAAGGTTTAGGACAGTCCCCACCTCGCTAACTATACAAGACAAAAATATAAGCTCTAGACACACAAAGCTCTGAAGTAACTGGGAGCTTGGTAACAACAGTCGGATATCCTGTATTCCTACTAGGGAAAAGCTACTAGCACCTTTACCTGCAGCATAAAATATAGGTCCCCCGTAAGGGACATCAGTACAGGATATAGTACTGAATATGTAAGGCAGGAAATACTATATATGAAGTAATAACTCAAATGAAACTATGCACTAGTGTATGGATAAACGACCACCTCTAGGTATACTATGGGATCATGTACTTTATGTTCTTTTTATTACTTTACCCTTACTGTATAATCTGTGCACAACATGTAGTACAAATAACTAGCTGATCAGTGATAATTTATATCAGGATTAGCCCTGGCTAGGCTTTTCTTTTCACCCCTTTGGTAACTCCCCACCCCCCGTGATAGGATCGACCCTGGCTAGGTTATTCTTCCACCTCTTGAGTTACCACCCATAATAAGTAATATACTTTATCTTTCAATTACTTTTGAGATGATTCTTTTGTTGGTCGTAACATTGGAACTGGAGGGCTATAGATACAACATACAACATGTAAATAATTACAAAAGACAACACCATAATGAAAAGAGTAGGTTACATCAATAATAAAATGCATAGGAAGTAGAACAACACATGAACTTTATTTAGTAGAACCAACTCATGTGTCTTGGTATCCAAGTGCGTATATAGGGCTACAAGTGGCTATGTCTGGGAGCATATGAACATGTGAAAGAGTGAAGACATGTTTATTTCTTATGTCGGAGTATATAAGAACCTCTATGTACCAAGGAAGAGCCAAGGTTTCATGCCAAGTAATACAAAATCAAGTGGCCTTACATACCTCGTTGTATCACCTTGTTATTACCTCAAGATAACCTTTCCTTTTTCCAAATATTTATAAATAATGTAATTGGTGATAAAACTAGTATTAGTAGCCAACAGATCCATCTTTGAAGCCCAATCTCATAAGAAAAAGCAACATACGAGCAGCAAGCGGACAATTATAAACTTGAGCATATTCTTTCAACCTTTCCACCCCTAATTAAATTTTCTATTACACATTCTCATATACCTATCATGTTCAGCCTATTTTAGTGCCATAATAGTCTTGCAACAACCCACAAATCACAACACATAATAATTCTATGCAACATAAAATTAGGCGGCATAATGTTACATCCCTTCGTTACATTTTGACGTCGACAATTTCCAAACTCGTTCCAACTTTAACGAAACTGTTCCCACCCTATATACACATAAAAGAAATCCTCAAAAAGTTCAAAAATAATCCAAAAAAATAAGTATAGGATGTGAGATCATAGTCCTCAATCAATCAGCCCACAAGTTCCTATTACTAGTATAATTATAACATCACACAAGAACTCACTTTCGCAGACTATAAAAATATTACAGCAGTCTTTATACATCATTTTAGAACCAATAATCATTATGAATAGTATCCTCTGTTCATAATTAATCCAACCAAAAAGAGAAAAGCTTCCAAATAACCAAGAAAAATGTACAACAACTTTTGGAACACATGTTGTCCAACAATCTCAGCAAGCATAACTAGCATAAATTTATTGTTTGTCATGGGATAAGTATAACAAATACACGAATATTTCCACTTACCTTAGCCTTCGATATTCAAGTTTCCTTCAAGAATCCTAGAGGGTTGTCTTGGTTTCCTTGTGAAGTGAAGTAAAGAGAAAAAAAAGAGTCTTTAGGAAGCTGAAAATTTATTCCAAAGTGAAATGATTTAATGAGCTGTTTTTTAGCCCTTTTAAAGGCTCTCTTTGGCCGAATATATCTTGTGTTTTTGACCACAATTAATAAGCTGGTGAGGTAGCAGGTTGGTCCATACTTGGACCTAAATGGGTCTCAAAGTTGATGGGTCTTGGCTGCCCATTTTTCTAATTCCTCTTCACTTAGTTTGAGCCTAATTAGCCAAGTGGATTGTGATGTACTTAGGCCCTTTTAATATTCATCTTGGTCTGTAAGTATTATTTACTTATGATGGTAAAACAAGGGCTAAAGTTACACTCTTAACACGAACTTTATTCACTATTGGAATTGGACAAATTTGACATCGGGCCTCATCTCCATTTAGCTAGCAAATTTAAGCTAACCAAGTAGGTGACTCGCCTGCTAGCTTCCTAAGTCCTACAAGCACCTCACTTCTTCACCTTGTTTAAGGTCGTGATCTCCTCAATTTGACTTAAAAATTATTTACGCTCGACCCTCTTCAGCGTTAGACATACTTATTGCCCTCTAATTTGAGATTCAAGTACTTTTATAAATGAGCGCTAATTTGACAAACCATATCATGTTTCATTTGTATAGTATTGGTATTGTAAAATGTGGGATGTTTTATCATCCCCCCTTAGGAACATTCATTCTCGAATGTTAGCACAATTGGATAGGTTAACCAAGTTTAAACCTTTATTTACACAAACTTTTGACAACACACTAAGTATTCAATCACACGTACCTATTAGTGTCCCAATTATTCATGTTGGACTCCCTCTTTAGCTTAAATTAAGTAAGGGTATTTTGATTTTATCGCTTCCTTGGCCTCCCATGTTATTTCTTCTACTTGCTGGTTTCTCCAAAGTACTTTTACTAAAGCTATTTCTTTATTTCTTAGCTTCTTAACTTGATGATCTAGA
>JAOTQJ010203661.1:0-19675 GCA_025642045.1 Solanum sejunctum | reverse complement strand
TATACTATTATATCTGGATTATTATTTTCACTCACATTTTGGGTTTTTTGCTTTACATACTTGGTACGTATTTCGTATTGACCCCCTTCTTTCGGGGGCTGCGTTTATGCCTGCAGGTACAGACGAACAGGCTAGAGGATCATCTTCTTAGGATCTCCGTCTATCGTTGAAGTGCTCCTTAGCATCAGGAGCAGATAGTTTGGTATATACTTGTACATATTCAGTTCGTATTTTGTGTTTATGTATATATATATATATATACTCGAGGGTATGATGGGTCCCTGTCCCATCGTGTGGTCCGATTTTTGTACATAGAGATCTGTGGATACATATGGGTGTGGGAATTTACGTTGGTCTGATCTCATTTGTATGATATGTTTGTTGGGTGGCTCTACCGCAGCGGTGACCTTGTCAGCCCACGTATGTGTTTGTATATCTGTTCTGATGGCTATATCTGGTACTGTTGGGTTCGCTGTTTGCAAGTGGGGTTAGGCAGAAAAACAGAGGAAACTATGTCGAAATCTTTGTGAAATCCCTTGGCTGTCGTAAGTGAAGATTCAATATAAGTGTTTGTCTCGGTGTCCTATCGGCACCATTCACGGCCCCTGGGTTGGGTCGTGACAATAACGATAAAGTATAGCCATCGTATCCCTCGTCTTGATGATATGCTAGATCAACTATATGGATCCAATATATTTTCTAAAATTGATCCTAAAAGTGGTTACTATCAGATTCATATATAATCTTGGAAATGAATGGAAAACTGCTTTTAAGACCAAATATGGACTTTATAATTTACCTTCTGGCTTAACAAATGCACCCAACACATTTATGAGACTAATGAATCATGTTTTTAAAGATTTTAATGGAAAAGTTATTGTGGTGTATTTTGATGACATCTTGATCTTTTCTCAAAATATAGATGCACACTTAGGGCACCTAAATCAAGTTTTTGAAGTCCTTAGAAATTAGTGCTTATTTGCTAATCTTAAAAAGTATACTTTTTGTGTGGATTGTGTAGTTTTCTTAGGTTTTGTGGTTATTTATAAGGGAGTTGAAGTAGATGGTGGTAAAATCAAAGCAATTAAAGAATGGCCTAGACCTAATAGTGTAACTGAAGTTAGGAGTTTTCATGGATTTGCTAGTTTTTATTGGAGGTTTATGAGGTACTTTAGCACCATTGCTTCTCCTTTAACTGAAGTTATTAAGAAGAACAAGATTTTTTCATGGGGAAAGGAACAATATGATGCATTTAACTTGCTGAAAGAAAAATTATATTTTGCTCCTCTTTTGCAATTACCTGCTTTTTCTAAGTCTTTTGAAGCTGAGTGTGATACCTCTGGTAAAGGAATAGGTGTTGTTTTGCTACAAGACTCCAAGCCAATTGCCTACTTTAGTAAAAAGCTAAGTGAAGCAACATTGAACTACTCAACTTATGATAAGGAGTTATATGCCTTGGTAAGGGCGTTAGCTACATGGTAGCACTACTTATGGCCTCGAGAATTTGTGGTCAAGACTTATCATGAGGCATTGAAGTACTTGAAGAGCCAAGGTAACTTAAGTCGTAGGGATGCTAAATGGGTGGAGTTTATTGAAACTTTTCCTTATGTAATTACCTACAAACAAGGAAAGGAGAATGTGGTTGCTAACACGCTCTCAAAAAGGTATGTTTTGATATCTACTCTTACTTCAAAGTTGTTAGGTTTTGACCAAATCAAGTTACTCTATGCTAATGATTCTGATTTTTGTAAAACAAATTTATCAATGTAAGTTGGGTCCTTATGAGAAATTTAATCTTCACGATAAATTTCTATTTAAGAAAAAAAAGTTGCGTGTACTAACTGCTCTTTGTGTGAACTATTTCTTAGGAAAGCGCATTGTGGAGGGCTATGGGACATTTTTGAGTACCTAAAACTTTGGAAATACTCTCTGAACATTTTTTTTGGCCTAGCATGAGAAAGGATGTTGAAAAATTGTGTTCTCATTGTCTTGAATGTAAACAAGCTTAAGTCTAGAACATTGTCGCATGGTCTTTATTCTCCTTTACTTGTTTCTAGTTCTCCTTGGATTGATATTTCTATGGATTTCATATTGGAGCTTCCAAGGACTAAATATTGTAAGGATAGTATATTTGTGGTAGTACACAAATTTTCTAAAATGGTTCATTTTATTCCATGTAAAAGGACTAATGATGCATCTCATGTGGCTGACTTGTTTGTAAAAAAGTGATTAAATTGCATGAAATACCTAGAACTATTATTGGTGATAGGGATGCCAAGTTTTTAAGTCACTTTTGGAGAATTCTTTGGGGAAAGTTAGGGACTAAATTACTATTTTTCATATCTTATCACCCATAAACTGATGGGAAAACAAAAGTGGTAAATAGAACTTAGGGGAATATGTTGAGGGTTCTTTTGAAAGGAAAGTTGACTTTTGGGAAGATTACTTGCCTAATGTGGAATTCGCTTATAATAGCACCTTTCATTCTTCTAGTGGTAAGACTCCTTTTGAAGTTGTATATGGATTCAACCCCTTTACCCCTCTTGATTTACTGCCTTTTCTTACTAATGATTTTTCTAATCTTGATAGTAAAAAGAAGGCTGACAAGATGAAGAACATTCACGAATAAACAAGATTTGCAATTGAAAAGAAAAATAAGGAAGTTGCATTGTGAAGGAATAAAGGGAGAAAATATGTTGTGTTTACACCTGGGGACTTGGTTTGAGTGCATATAAGAAACAAAAGATTTTCTTCCAAAAGAAAGACCAAGCTAGATCCTAGAGGAAGTGGACCATACAATGTCCTTGAATGGATTGGAGACAATGCTTATAAATTTGATTTACCTGGTGAGTTCCAAGTTAGTACTACTTTTAATATTTCTGATCTTTCCCATTTTGATGCAGTCTTGAATTTGAGGACGAATTCTCTTGAAGAAGAGGGGAGTGATAGCATCATACGAAGCTCTAATACATTGAAGGACAAGGATAAATAGGATGAAGCCTTAGAAGATCAAAGGAGGCCCATAACAAGATCTCAAACCAAGGAGTTTACTGAAAAGCTCAATGGACTTCAATTGCAGATCCAAAGGTGTCTTGTTGGGAAGAGAGCTAAAGTCCAAGAAGGATGAATTATCCAAATACTAAAATTATTTGGTTGCCCCAAATTCAAGTCCAAGATGAAGAATTTTAGGGTTAAATTTTGTGCAAAGAAGGCCAAGAAGAGTCCAAGAATCAGCCACAATAAAGGTTGCTTTCTACCCAAGTTTGCAGAGAAGACTAGTCAAACTTTCTAAATTTGTCAAGATTCTTTTCCTAGTTAGGTTTTACCTTATTTTCGTATTAATATATAGGTTATTAATGTTTTACTTGTTCTTTTTAAGGTATCCTAGTACCATTTAATGCTTTCCTAGAACTAGTAGGTTTATTCCTAATTAAGGTAACTTTATTTCCTTTGTAGAGTAGGATTTACCTTGTAATTTCTTTCTAGGTTTTGGATACTCCTTCGGCCTAACCTAAGGAGTCTTGGATGTTCAAGTACCCTATAATTTATATAGGAGTCTTTTTTCTTTCATTAAATACAATTAGATTGATATTAATAATATTTGAGAGAGTTCTATTGAACCTTTGTGACTTGTTCTTTGAGAATTTATCTTTAAACCTTTACTAGTTCATAGTTTGAGGTATAAAGTACTTTCTTCTTGTGATATATTTGATTTCATTTTGGCATTCTTTAGAACGTGATTAATTTACATGCTAATTATTGTCTTTATTTAATCATAAAGTGGTCAAGATCAGAATCTAATGTTTTGATTCATTTTCTCAAGTAAAGGCGTTAGATTTCTTCCATAAATCTATACGTTATTATTGGATCTTTCCAAGACCTTAGAATATCAATTTCTTGGAAATTCTTGGATCTTCCCTTTGAATTCCCATATCTTTAATTAGTTTTTCTCTTTCTTTTTTGTTATTGCTTCCACATTCTAGTATTCACTCCATATTAGTGTTGTTCCTAACACCAATCCTATCATAAACAAGTTAACTAACAATTCTAATATTTCACCTTAATTACTCACTAAGAAGATACTACAATTTTGAGAATTCAATCTTCAACATAGTTTAAGTCTTCCAAATGATAAAATAAGGTTATTTAAAGTAAGTATATAAAGAAGACATTTTCTTTAAAATTTTACACTTAATGAGTAAGGGCCTTGTTTGCTTGCCTTCTTTTCAAATTCTTGAATTCAAGTGTAGTCATTTGCATGACCTCATTTCTTCCTTCTTCTCACCTTGATCGACCTTTCACACATTGTAAGCCTTTCTTTGGTGACCCTTAAGCTCCTCTAATGCTTTCTATTGGAGATTTTTTGCTTGACTCCTTGTGAATGGTCTTGAGGGATATATGCCACTCATGTTGGTGCTATCTCTACTTTGCATGTTATCACTTTTGGTGATCATTTCAAAGAGGACTTTGCATTAAGGTGAAGTTAAGTACTTCTTTTCATCCTCAAATCGATGGACATGCTGAAAAGACAATTCAAACTTTAGAGGACATGTTGAGGGCTTGTGTGTTGGATTTCAAGTGTAATTGGGATCATCATTTACCACATATCGAGTTTTCTTACAACAATAACTTTCATGCTAGCATTGGTATGGTATCGTTTGAGACTTTGTATGGTGGAAGATGTATCTCTGGTAAGGTGGTATGAGGTAGGAGAGATAGCTTTGATTGTACCATATTTGGTGTTATAGGCCATAGAGAAGGTGAATTTTATTAAGGAGAGGTCGACGATGGCTCAAAGTCACCAAAAGTCATATTTGAATATTAGGAAGAGAGATCTTGAGTTTCATGCTGGATATTGGTTGTATGTGGAGGTCTCACCCATGAAAGGTGTAATGTATTTTGTTAAATAGTGCAAGTTAAGTCTCTTGGTATGTAGGCCTTTGTGAGAGTATTAACGGATTGGGAATGTGGCCTATAGATTGGATTTGCCTCCGGACTTGGGTTCTATTCCCCCGGTTTTCCATGTGACTATGTTTAGAAAATTGGTTAGTGATTCTAGTACAATTGTTCATTTGGAAGGTGTTGAGATTGAGGAGAACTTGTCTTATGAGGAAGTCCCAATTGAGATCTTGGATAGGCAAGTGAAGTGGCTTCGTAGCAAGGATGTGGCTACAATTAAGGTTCTTTGTAGAAATCAGAATATGGATAGTGCTACATAAGAGGTAGAGTTTAGACATAATGAAATGATATCCCCATCTTTTCCAATTTACTCAAGTCTAAGGTATTAGGTTCTTCTTATTAGAAGTGGTTTTGGTTCTTTCATTCTTGAGTCTCACAACATGATATGTATACATGTGAAAGAAAATGATTTCCAAGTGATGAAATATGCATTATGTCTTTGTGTTTGGATGTCCATATTCAAGTCAGGATTTTCAAGCCCTGTTCTAGCACATTAAGGGATGAATGTTCCCAAGGAGGAGATGATGGTAGGACCCGAACATTGTTAGGCCTTAATGGTGTGTGGAATTTGTTTCCGAAAAAGTTTTGACCAAGGTGACACCACATGGGCACTGACATTGGTCGTGTGACTCACCACAGTTCATGTGAAGGAGCCTTGATGTGGCCCTTGGCCTTATGTATAGAGTGTTGGCCTTCAGTTGGAGTTCAAGACCAATGCATTCACCACATAAACCCCACACGGCTCATGTGACAGTTCCATGGCCATGTCATGGCTTGTGAGAGGATCCTTGGCCTTGAGAATCACATTTTGGCTAAGGCACTTCGCACATGAACCTCAAATGGTTTGTGTGACCCCTTCAGGGGTCATATAGTCTCCCCATATAGGTGTTCATGTGAACATTTTCTAAGTATGGAATCACCATTTTGAAAATTTAACAACTGAAAAAATTTCTAGGTGGAGCCTCATGAATGGGAACACGATCCGTGTGACCCCTACATGACCTGTGGTGCCTCCATACGGGACCCCTGGAAACTTTTTGACATCCATTTCATTAATGGCATTCTTGTAATCTAGGATATTCCTAAGGGTTGTTTAAGACTTCATAACCTATCCTAAGCCTCCCAAAAGAGCTATACTCTTCTATTCTTGTTCAAATTCAATTCAAACACTTAGAATTATTCAACACTCTCATCTAAAGACTTCTCTCAAGTGAGCCTTGAAGGATTGGCTTGGAGCATAAGGAAGGGTCTTCTTCTTCACTCAATTCCCTCTTATTTCTTCTTGGTTATCTAAGGATTGTTGGATTGATTCATGGTTCCTTTCAGCCTTGAAGATGCCAAACTCTTTTACATTTGATTTATGAAATTGATCTAACATTACATGGGTCTTTTAGATTATTATTTGTTTGATTTAACTGTGATATGGACTATATTTTATTGTTAATTTTAAAGTGATTTAAGCCCTCATATGATGAATTGCATGGATATTAATAAAGATTTAAATGTCCATTGTCCCTTTAAAGTTCTATTTAAGCATGGGTAACCTAAATTGTGATTTAAATGCGGATTTACATATTGATTTACTTAAATTTCATGTTTATTTTTTATTTAAGTTTGAATTTTATTGTGTATTTCATGAGCATTGGTTTTATTGAAAATTATTCAGTGGATTAAGCCCACATATGTTTATGAACATGGTTATGATGAAAATGATTCAGTGGGTTAAGCCCATATATGTTTACGAATATGGTTTTGATCAAAATTATTTGGTGGGTTTAGCCCACATATGTTTATGAAAAGAATGTGATCACATAAATATCTATAATATTCGAGTATTTACACTATTATATATATATATATATATATATATATATAAATGAGTTATTCCTATGCATGAAAGTATGGATTGAATCATGATTTGGCTTTTCAGCCCAAGTGTGCATGATTATGAAGAATGTTTGCTTTTAAGCCTAATTATGCATTGAAATGATTTGAAATTACTTAGAACTCATTTTTAAAGCATATGTATATGTATGTATGTATTCTTGTGGGATGATCACTTAGCACCTAATGAGATTGGAGGCATCAGGGCTATCCCCAGAGGACCTCTTCCTTTCTCTTGAACTATGTACCAGCATAGGTATATGGTAATCTTTACTGAAATGAATGGGTAGTAAGGTATAGTTACAATTATGATATGATATGTTATGGAAATCATTTAGAAATAACTGGATCATAAGAAAGGTGTCCATCACAATGAAATGACTGGGTCGTAAGGTATGGTGCAAGTAATCTTCTCTCACCTGATGGGAGACTTATCTGGCATGTTCATGTAATAGCTCCTCATAATTTTGAGATGTCATTATAGTCACATCTCCTCTATATGTAAGCATTATGTCATTTCACGCATTATGAATTTCATGGCATATTGACATATTATTCTTCTTTGTCTATATACTTCTTTCAATGTATGTGTCCTTGTCATCTAACATTGAATGTTGGTTTAATAAGTTTATATGCATTGCATTCCTGCATACTTAGTACATTCAAATGTACTAATACATACTTTTTGCCTAAATGATCTATCCATCTAGGGCTCGAAGACTATATCCATCTACCTTTTGCTGGTTTGTCAGATTCGTGAAAGTTGTTGTAGTGAGCCTATCATCCAAGGACAAGCGACTATCCATCTTCCTATTATATTGTTACCACTTATGTTATATTAACTTTGAGTGTGACCCCAAGACATGTCTTGGCCCCCGTCCTATTCTATGACTTAGAAGGATTGTTGGACATCATGTAGACTCTTATATGGATATATGTTATGTTTTGCCATTTTGAGATTATGGTTATGGCTACCTATTTAATATGCATATTATGATGTTTTTATGATAATGTGGAAATGTGGAAAGTCCTAAGTTTTGATCTATCCCCATAGAGTGAGTCATGCTTACCCGCCTTGTAGTTTCTATATATTGTATGCTATATGGATCATGCTAAGCCCTAATATTATTACGTCCCTTCGACATGAGTCCTACTTTTCCATACCTTAGAACTATGTGTTTACTACTTTATTATTATGCTCTTCTAAACTGATGATGTGAATGTAGATACTTTGAGGCTTGTTTGGAGACTCTCGGGTTCTCATTCATCATGTCTCTCCTAGTCCCTATATCTGAGTCATGAAATCTAGAAGGGATACTTACTCTTGATGGTGGCCTTATTGAGTTTCCAATAATCAATGCACATACAGAGCAACCTATCCTTCTTTCTTACAAAAAGAACCAGGGAACCCATGGAGACTGACTAGGTCTAATGAAAACTCTTCTCGAACAAATCCTCAATTTCTCCTTTAAACCCTTCAATACAGCAAGAGCTTTTCTATAAGGAGGGATTGAGATAGGTTGAGTGTCAGTCAAGAGGCTTATTCCAAAGTCTATCTCCCTTTTGGGAGGGACACCTGGTAACTCATTTGTGAAGACATCAGGGAATTCACTTACAATGGGGACTAACTTGAGAGAAGGAACTTTGGAAGACATCTTTCAACATCATCAAGTGGTAGATTCACCCCTTGGAAATCATATTGCGGGCCTTTATAAAAGAAATGAATCAACCTCTACATGAAGCGTTGCTACCCTCCTATTCAAGAGTTGGCTCATTAGGGAATTAGAATTTAACCATACGGGTTCTATAGTTAATGGAAGCATAAAAGGCATGGAACCAATACATCCCTAGAATTACATCAAAGTCTACCATGGAATGCTTGACTAAGTCACATCGGATCACTTTATACAAGATAGAAATAAGACAACTTCTATAGACTCCTCAGGCTATGATAGACTCACATATGGATTACTCACCTCAGAGGAATCATGGAGTATTTTGGGACATATATGAAATTATATGCAAAAAATAGGGTTACAAAAGACAAATTTTCTCCAGGATCTAAAAATGCATATGCATCATAATACTGGTAACCATATCTGGAGCTTCATCTACCTCTTGGCGACTATGAAGAGTATAGACCTAGTTGGTACTTTGGGTACCTTGGATTGGACCCCTTTGGCCATGAGGCCTTGTGCCTACACTCCTGTAATCCTTAGCATGGTGGTCGGGCTTTCCATAAGTGAAATAAGCATTTGACCAGCTAAGCATTCTCCCTTGTGAGGCTCCCCGCACTTAAGGCAATTTGGAAGTTGGGACTTAGGAGAAACACCCTTTGTCCTTTCGGGGGGGAGGAGTGTTGGTGGATTGTTGCCTACTAAAACACCTCAAAAATGCCCAAAAATGTGCCTCGAAAATGCCCATAATTGTAATTTTGATATATCTCAAAATTAATGCGAACATCCAACTTCATATTCATGATCAAGTGTCCCGAGCTCAACTCCAAATCTCAAGAAATCTCTTCGAGCTTCAAGACTCCTTCAAAACTACATAAAGAAAACCAAAGTTTGAGGTATGTGGCTTTCAACCATTGGATTCCTTCACCCATGGTGTCCAACCTTCCTTTTTATTTAAATCACATGTTTTCAAGTTGGAATATCTATGGGTATCTCTTATTATGAAATTTGATATAAACTATGTTGGAGTTTCATAAAATGTTGACTGTTTATGCATGTTTTGAGTTATGAATCTACAATCTATTCTGAGATTTGATGAGAGGTTTAAATGTATCTTGCATGAGGGTTTTACTATGTGTTAGTGGGTTAATTTACATTGAATTTTCTCACTTAATTTCACTGTTGAATTGCATGATTTTGAACTAGCATTACACACTCGCCAAGTGTTTGATAATATGTCTATGATATGGTTTACAAGTTGAATGACTCTATGATCATGAAGGGATGGTATGTAAGTATTGAATTCATTAAAAATATCTATAGTATTACAAGTTGACCACACGTTGTTGAGAGGGTAGCGTGCATTAACTACTATGATAGGGAGTGCTATCGAAACGACCCCAAAAAGTGTCCAAAATTATTCCTCAAAAGTGCCCAAATTCACAATTTCCATATATCTCAAAATTCGTGTGTCATATCTAAAATTTGACTTCATATTCTTGTTCGGGGGCAAAATTTAGTGGCAAGTGGGTTTAAACCCAATTTTAGAGCAAACAAATTACAATTTCATTTTCCCAAAGATCAATTTCCAGAGAGCACTCTGTGCCCCTGGCACGTCGCGCCAAGGGCACGCCATAGTGTAAAAGTTACCTTTGTGCCAAGTTCACATCACGAACTAGATGCGGACCTATGCATTTTGTTACCAGCGATATTATCTCGGTCCAAGGCTTTTGGGTCTTGGGCCTAAACCTCCAAATGAGTAAAATACCTATACTTAGCTATATCTCCCCTTCATATTATACAAGACATTCCTCAATACTCTCTTAAATATATAGACAAATCCTATTTCGGATCTTAAGGAAATCACTCAAGTTTCAAGTTCTTATCTCCATCTTCATCAAGGAATTCTCCAAAGTTGAGGTATGTGGGTTTCAACCATTGATTCCTTTCACCCATGGTGCCCAAGCTTCCTTTTTGCCTAAATCTCATGTTTGTAAGTTGATTTACTTATGGGTCTTACTTATTATGAATTTGGCTATGAACTATGTTGGAGTTTCATGAAAGTGTGACTGTTTAAGCATGTTTTGAGCTATGAATATATGATCTACCATGAGATTTGATGAAGGGTTCTGATATAAATTGCATCAGGGTATAACCAAATATTAGTGGGTGGTTTTACATTAATTTTTCTTGCATGATTTCACTCTTGATTTGTATGATTTTGTACTAGCATTACATACCCACCAAGTGTTTGATAAAAAGGCCTTTTAAGGATTCTTAAAGTTTTGATGATCTATTGGTTGATTTATGATTCAAGGGAATTCATGATGATTTTGGGATTTCTAAATATGTGTTTAAGTCATGAAAATATTGATGATGTTGTAGGGCCGGATTAAGCCCCTTTCCTCAAAGATTACACCTCTTGTGAGCCTTTGATGTTGATGTTAATGAAAGGGTAATGTTGATAATAACCCATTCTTATGTTTGAGGTTAGGCTCACCATTTTAGATCAATGATATTAAGAACTAATCATGCTATGTCTCTATGTTTATTGCAAGTTAGTAAAGTATGATTATCTGATATATTTTGTGGGATTAGTCTTAGTAGCCAGTGGACTAGAGGCGAGTACCTAATCCTAGAACTAGTGCCACCATAGGTAAAGGACTAAGAGGTGAGTCCCCAAATCTCTAAGAGACGAGTACCCTAAATATTAGGGCTTGAGGTGACTCACCCGAGTCCAAGAACTAGAGGCGAGTACCCAGTTCACAGAAGGCTTAGTGGATCTACTTAGGTATTAGGAAGGTTTACCTTGGCAAGTAACTTCCCCCTCTCTTCTGGTGTAGGGTAGACATCAGGACTCCATGGACTAGCTCACATGGTTTATGTCAGTTAAGGTTTCTTTCCATATTTATATATATTATGTTCTATGTAAGATTAATGATTTGCAAAGAATGATTAACTTAAGCATTGATCACACATGTCCTATTGCTATTATGCTATCTATTGATTAACATTATGCATTTTGACTATGTTATTTGTCTCTTATTGCATTCTATAAATATTTAGTATATTCAAATGTACTAACACATACTCTATGCCTACATGATGTTACCATGTCGGAAACTGAAGTTCTATTTGATCATCATTATCCTTCACGTGGCTAGTAATATCTATTCAATCAAGTTGGTAAGTCCTCAACTCCGAAGATTGTACTTATCTTGATTTATGTTATGTATTGACTCCTTTTATATCATATGCTTTTGATTATGAGGGTAAGCCTGGTTGCTTGTCTTGGCCCCCGCTAAGTTCTATGTTTAGAGGTGTTGTTGGACAAATTATGTAATGATGGTATGAGCTTTGTCTCTCTTAACCTTTCGATGTTTTTATTCTATGAAAGGCTTTTCTTAGTCCTATGCCCCTATTTCTAATCTTGTATTATTTCTTCATTGCTTCCGTGACCAAGGATGTGTAATAATATATTGAGAGGCTTGCTTAGGGTTCCTTCGGGTTCCCCATGAGTCGTGTCACGTCTAGTCCCTAGGCTTGGGTCGTGACAAACTTAGTATTAGAGCACTAGGTTATTAATGGTCCTCAGCATCTAAAACCACATTGATTAGAGTCTTATTCATGCTTGTGTTGTGCACCACAACTATGAGTAAGAGGCCATGAGACATTCTAGGAAATGTTTCCCTTCTTCTTACTCTATGTCGTGCTAAGGAGTCAAGGCAGGGTTTTCCCTCTAACAATTGTTCTTCGCTACGATAATTATGCCTATCCCAAGAGAAAGAAGAGCTTGTACACCGGAAGGACAACTGGGCTACCCCGCTCTTCAAGCTCCCTAAGGTGGATGGGGTACCGAGATTGAGTTCTAGAATGTTATAACCTTGTTGACCCATGTAACAACTAATCAAATTAACAAAGGGTCCCAAGCCCCTCATGCTCCTACTCAGTCCTTTAGGGTGAGGGAATTTACAGGAATGAACCCACCAAAGTTCTATAGGTCTAAGGTAGATGAGGATCCACAAGAGTTCATCGATGAGGTGTGCAAGGTTGTCTATCATGGGGGTGAATTAAGAGGATAAGGCGGGGTTGGAAGCTTACCAACTAAAAGGGTTGACTCAAATTTGGTTTGTGCAATGGAAGGTGGAAAGGGAAAATCGTGATGCTATTCCTTGGGAGGAGTTTAAGGTGGTAATTCTCAAATAGTACTTCCCTCTTGAGCTAAGGGAGGCCAACATAGTGGAATTCATGAATTTGAAGCAAGGGTCCACAAGTGTGAGGGAGTATAGTATGCCCTCAAATTCAACTAACTCTCCAAGTATGCTCTACAATTGATTACCGATCTACGATCAAGGATGAACAAGTTTGTGATAGGTGTATCCAATTTGGTGAATGAGGAGTGTCGTAACACTATGCTGCTAAATAATTTGGATTTGTCCTGCCTCATGACTTATGCCAACCAACTTAATGGGGAGAAGCTTAGAAAGAGGAAATTTAAGGGGTCTAAGAGGGCTCAATTTGATGTAGCTTCCAACGTCAAGAGTCCAACGATACTCCAAACAAGAGGGTTGACAAGGATAGGGTGGCTAGCCCTAAGTATCGAGTTGAAGGTGTTGGTAGGCAAGCCCCTGTTATATGCAATAAGTGTGGAAGATACCACCCAAAAGATTGCTTATCTAGTTCGTGTGTATGTTTTGTATATAGTAGAATGGATCATAATATGAGGTATTGTCTGTCGGTCTCTAAAGGTCATAAGGATGGTCATCAATATTCTCAATCATACCTTTCTAGGGGTCACTAGACTTGGCATGGTTCTTCGTGGGTAAGTTGAAGGTTTTGATTTTGGTGGATCTGGGTTCCACTATTCCTTGCGGTATTCTTTTTGGTTGCTAATAGGCTTCTTGTGTGTCCCGAGTTGTTATGTGAACCTTGGTGTCTACCTCTCCCCCCTTTTTGTAAGTTTATTGTTGCTAGAAAGGTCTATAAGGGTTTCCCCATGTTCTTATTGCATAGGTCTTGCCTTGTGACTTATTGGATTTGATATGGTGAATTTTGATGTTATACTTGAGATGGATTAGTTGCATGCATATTGTGTATCCATTGATTGTAGGGACCATAAAGATAGATTCCAACACCCTAATGAACTTGTCCGTAAGTGGGGGATTGTAAGGTGGTAGTTTATGGGTAAATCCATTCCTAGACTTAAGGTCCAATTGATCTCTAAGGGTTACATCTGTCATCTTGTAAGAGTTAAGGGTGTTGAACCTAAGCCATTTTTATTGAGCTGTTCCGGTGATAGATGGGTTCTTGATGTTCTTTTCGATATTTTGTATTTGGGATAGTGTCTTTTGGTTTGATTTATGCACCGACTATGTCTATAGGTCTCATGAATAGGGTCTTTAATCTCTACCTTATTATGTTTGTAGTGGCCCTTGGTGATAATATGTTGGTTATTTTAGGAGGTGAGGGAGAGCTTGTGGATCACATGAGGGTGATGTTGTGAATCTTGATGGATGTGAGGGTGCTTGCTAATTATGGAAAGTAGGAATCTTTGAGGTGACTAGAGAGGTCCATCGGTTGGCTAGATTGGCAGTTAGGTTGGAAGAGGTTGGCTATGGTCGTGTAGTGGTGGCTAATGGTTCTAGATCCTTATTGGTTGATGAGGTGAAGGCAAAGCAAGATGTTGACCCTGCTTTGTTAAAATTGAATGCTTTGGTGTAAGGTGGTGAAGTGCAGTTTTTCTCCCAAGGGGGAGTTGGTGTCATTAAACACTAAGGTAGGCTATTTGTGTTTGTGTTGAAGATTGAGTTCACTTGGAAGTCCCACCCATGTACGGTGTGGTCCAATTTGGCAAGAAAGGGAATTGAATTTATGGTTTTTGAGTCCTTATAGAGTGTTAAGGAGGATTGCTGAGGTTGCATACGAATAGGGATTGCCTATGGATATGGATATTGTTCATCCGGTCCTTCATGCTTCTAAAGTTGAGAGGATGTGTTGGTGACTCTAGTGCTATGGGACTCTTTGAGGTTGTGGGTGTTGCGGAGGATAAGTTGGCTTAGAAGAATACCCTGGTAGAGGTATTGGATGGAAGGAAGAAAGATTGATAAGGATGTAATGTTCATCAAGGCCCATTGGAAGAATGGTTAAGTCGAGAGTGTCTCTTGGGGAGCCAAAGCAGGCATGGAGAAGTAATATCCATACGTCTATCATTCTATTCAATTTTATGATAACAAATTGAGTCCTTTTTATGATTCCAGGTCTTATGTTTCAGCCCTATGTGATTTGCATATGCATTCATGTTTATGTTAACAAGTTCATGATGATTTTGACACTTATGTTGGGATTTTGAAAGTGGTGTTTAAGTACATTGTTGCATTCTTGTTGGGGATGATTTCTTCATGATTACTCTTCTTATTTACGTTTCTTCAACATTCAGGGATGAATGTTCCCAAAGAGGGAGATATAGAAAGGACCCCAAAAAGTGCCCAAAAATGTGCCTTGGAAGTGCCCAAATTCATAATTTTCATATATCTCAAAATTCGTGAGTGATATGAAAAATTTGGCTTCATATTCTTGTTCGAAGGGCAAAATTGAGTGGATAATGGATCTAATCCCAATTTCAAAGCAAACAAATCACAATTTCATTTTCCCAAAAATCAATTTCCCAAGAGCTTTTTGAGCCCCAAACGTGACGCGCAAAGGGCACACCACGGTGTAAAAGTTACCTCCATAATAGGTCCGCATCGCAGACCAAACGTAGACCTATATATTTTGTTGCTAGTGATTTTATCTTGGTCCAAGACTTTTGGGTCTTGGGCCAAAGCCTCTCCTTGTGTAAAATACCAATACATAGCCATATTTCACCTTCACATCATACAAGACATTCCCCAATAATCTCTAAAACACATAGACAAATATTTTACTCAAACTTCGAGTGTCAAATCTCATTTTGGATCTTAAGGAAATCACTCAAGCTTCAAGTTCTCATCTCCATCTTCATTAAGGAATTCTCCAAAGTTGAGGTATGTGGGTTTCAACTATTGGGTCCTTTCGTCCATGGTGCCCAAGCTTCCTTTTTACCTAAATCTCATGTTTCTAATTTGATTTACTTATGAGTCTTACTTATTATGAATTTGACTATGAATTATGTTGGGTTTCATGAAAGTATGACTGTTTAAGCATATTTTGAGCTATGAATCTATGATCTACCTTGAGATTTAATGAAGAGTTTTGATGTATATTGCATGAATTACCAAGTATTAGTGGGTGATTTTACATTGATTTTTCTTGCATGATTTCACTCTTGAATTGCATGATTTTGTACGAGCATCACACACCTGCCAAGTATTTTATAAAATGTCTTTTTAAGGATTCTTAAAGTTTTAATGATCTATTAGTTGATTTATGATTCAAGGGACTTCATGATGATTTTGGGGTTTCTAAAGATGTGTTTAAGTCATGATAATATTGATGATATTGTAGGGCCGGATTAAAGGGTAATGTTGATGATGACCCATTCTTATGTTTGAAGTTAGACTCACCATTTGAGGTCAATGATATTAAGAGCTACTTGTGTCATGTCTCTATGTTTATTGCAAGTTATTAAAGTATGATTATCTTATATACTCCCTGGGATTAGACTTATCACCTGGTGGACTAGAGGCGAGTTCCCAAGTCATAGAATTATGTGCGACCATAGGCAAAAGGATTAGAGGTGAGTCCCCAAGACTCTAAGAGGCGAGTACCCTAAATATGAGGGCTTGTCACTTGTTTTCTGTTTATGTTGAACTCTTGATACTATGAGGTTGAGCTCAAAAATTGTCTTGGCCCCCACTTAAATCTGTGATTAGAGGTGTTGTTGGAACAAATGATATACTTATGCTATGAGCTTTGACTCTTCTATGTTCATGCTATTAAAGAATTCCCTTAGTCCCATTATCACTTGTTGTTGTTTACTTTGCTTCCGCAACTAAGAATTTGTGATTGCTATGCTAAGAGGCTTATTTGGGTCCTTTTGGGTTCTCGTATACCGTGTCACGTCTAGGCCCTAGGTTTCAGTCATGATAAGTTGGTATCAGAGCACTAGGTTGTTAATGGTCCTTGGAATCCAACACACCGCATAGATGAGTCTTGTTCATGGTTGTGAAGTGCACCACAACTATCAGTATAAGGTGTTTTAGCAAATGTTTCTTCATGAACCATGTACAAGTTAAAGTAAGGTTTTCCCCTAATAAATGTTCTTTGCTATTCTATATTATGTTGATCCCAAGAGGAAAAAGAGCTCGTACACCCGAGGAACAACCGACTCCTCAAGCTCCTCAAGATGGGGGATTGGCTCATGAAGTGTTCTGGGATGATATTACCATGTTGGCTCATGCTATGGAAAAACAAATCAACCAAGGGGCCTAAGCCCCTCATGCTCCTACTTTGGCCTCAAGGGTGAGAGATTTTACTAGAATGTACCCACCAAAATTCCATGGGTCTAAAGTGGATAAGGATCCTCAAGATTTCATTAATGATGTGTATAAAGTGTTGTCTATTATGGGAATTAATTTGAATGAAAAGGTGGAGTTGCGGCCTACCAACTCTAGTAGGTTGCTTAAATTTGGTTCACCCAATAGAGGATGGAGAAGGGGAATAATAATGTCATCCTTTGGGAAGAGTTCAAGGCGGCATTTCCCAACTAGTTCGTTCCAATAAAGCTAAGGGAGGCCAAAATGATGAAATTTATGAACCTTAAGCAAGGTTCCATGAGTGTGAGAGAGTATGCCCCAAGTTCAACCAACTCTCTAAGTATGCTGCACAATTGGTTGCCGAGCCAAGGTTTGCGCTAAACAAATTTGTGTCGGGTGTGTCCGACTAGGTTAATAAGAAGTGTTGAACCACCATGTTGGTAAGTGATATGGATATGTCCTGCCTCATGACTTATGCCGAACAACTAGAGGTGGAGAAGATTATAAAAAGAAGATGTGGTGAGGACAAGAGGGTCCATTTTGAAGGTAGGTTCCAAAGTCCTAAAGGTGGCCAGTTTCCTCAAGTCCAAGGCTCTTCCAATGCTCCTAATAAAAGGTTTGCTAATGACAACCCAAGGGTCCAAGGCTTTGGTGGTGTGGTTCCTAATCCTATGTACCAAGAAGTGGTAGAGTCCATAATTGCCCATGTTTTAAGAACACTAATACTTGTTATGGTTGTGGTAAAGTGAGTCCTAAGATGATTGATTGTCCTCATAATCAAAAATAAGGGCAGAGATGGTAGTCCACAGGGCAAAGGTGCAAATGCGAGATCAAAAGGAAGAGGAGGCCAATAAGGGGGTCTCCCAAGGTAAAATAGATTCTATGCTCTTAATGGAGACAAGGGGTGGATGAGGTGCCCGATGTTGTCACCGGTATGTTAAAGGTTTTTTATTTTGATGTGTATGCTTTGATAGACCCGTGTGCCACTCTTTCTTTTATTGTTCCTTTTATTTCCAAAAAGCTTCATGTTAGTCCCGAATCTTTGTGTGAGCCTTATGAAGTTTCTACTCCCATTGCTGCATCCATTGTTGCTGGAAGATTCTATAAAAAATTGTCCCATATTTATTATGCATAAAATCTTGCCTTGTAATTTTGTTGAATTAGATATTGCGAATTTTGATATCATTATTTGGATGGATTGATTGTATGCATATGTAGGGTCAAGTTCCAATTCCTTAATTAGCCCATCCTTGAGTGAGAAAGTTGTGATGTGGTGGTCAAGGGTATGTTTATTTCTTTCATTGAGGCCCAAAAGTTGATTTCTAAGGGTTCTCTCTACCATCTTGTGTGGGTTAGGGATGTTGAGTGCAAAGTCCTTCCTATAGAGTCGATTCCGGTGGTTAATGAGTTCCTTGATATCTTTCCCGATGATCTTACTGGTGTTCATACCGAAAGGGAAATGGAATTTGGTATAGACCTCCTTCCCGATATGTGAGAACCCGTAACTTAACTTATACCCCAAAAAGTCCTTAATTGGTTTGATTTAATAAAGTTTGGGACCGAATGCAAAATTTCTTTTAAGTTTGGTCCTTAATTATAATTTGAGGTGGGGTCAAGTGTATATGGACTCCTTTGATTGGTCCAAGTTGCATGCTTGTTGTCTATATATATGACCATGTATCTTGTACAAGATCAACAAGTCTATACTTAGCACATTTTGAGCCGAGTTGAATTCTCAGGGCTACGTATTTTAAGGAGAAATGCTGCCAAAAGTTTTATAAATTTAGAATGAAAAAGTTAGGAATAAAGGCACAATATGGATATTAATCATTGACATTGTTGTAATTGTGTAGACATTGAACATCCGAAAGTCTAAGTTTGGGTTGACCTTACGTTGGAGCTAGTTGGCCAGCGAAATTGAGGTATGTAAAGATTTCATACCCTTTGGCATGAATTAGTGAGCTCATCCGACGTTGTAAGTTTGAAAAGTCCCTTTCTTTAACAATTTGGGTCTGATAATAATCTATGTTCATTTTTGGCCAATCTTACGATCAATTTACTTCATCTTAAATTTTGGAGTTTCGAACCCATGAATAGTGTTCATTTGACTAGAATTAGAGAGTTGGAAAGCTATAAGTTTAATTTGTTCCAAAAATACCGCTAAATGTGAATTTGAGCAATTTTGACAAAATCTAATAAAAAATAACTACTTGATTTCAGAAGTGAACATTTTGTATATTGTTAAGTGTTTGAAACTTGTTTTTAGTCATATGATTATCACGACTCTGTTCGTGCCCTTTTGGCCTCGTTCACCGATTCCCGAGCCAGTTGACATCGTGCGTATGTGTAACTATGTGTATGTATGTATATATATATTCCACAGTAGGTTGGATACGGCGGTTCGGTTTGCCCATGGGCCGACTTTGCTTAGCTTGGAGACATAAGAAGCTAGGCTTGGGATAGTATCTGTTAGGACCCGCAACGTAAGTTAAACCCCGAACGTCCTTAATTGGTTCAATTTAATAAAGTATTGGTACCAATGTAACATTTTACTTAACTTAGGTCCTTAAGAATAAAAAAGGATGTGGGGTCAAGTTGGGTGTCTCCTTTGGATTGGACAAAGTGTGTGTGTGTGTGTCTATATATGGGAATATATCTTGTACAAGATATACATTCCACACATATTAACACTTAGAAAAAAAA